>PVJS01007174.1:0-57060 GCA_004027185.1 Glis glis | reverse complement strand
GAGAGATGGCGATCTGGGAATTTGTCGCTCGAAGCCCTGGGACACAGTGTTCCGATCCGACCAGCAAACAGAGCCGTGGACTTGAACTGGAATCTTCAGGGGCAGAAACGTCGTAAGTGTCTGGAAAATTGGCCTGTTGAGTCACCATGAAGGCACTAAAACAAAACTAATTTTAAGCAGGTCAGAGTTCAGAGAGGCCCTCAGGAATTCAAACTTTTTTCTCGAGTCCCATGTTCAAGTGAAAGGGGTCAGAGTTGATGCGCTGTTACAATACTTCGAATGCTTTCCCTTCAGAACAACCACCCAGCCGGGCGGGTGGAGCATGAGGAGCTGCAAGGCTAGCACTGGGCGTCTGGGTTAAAAATATTTTACAGCAGCAAATGCAGTCAGTACAGAGAGATCCCTGGGAGCCTTTCTATCTAAAAATGTGTGCGCTCAGGGCAGCGGCGGCAGTGTAATTTAGGGCAGTGTATGCTTCATGGCTTTGGAGAATATCGCCTCCCACTAATGCTCCGTCAGAGGACGGTAGGATAGTAGTCACTTCACAAGGTGGTATTCCTGTTTGTCTTACATCGAAAACTTCAGAATAAATAAAAAGAAGCCTCAATCGAACCAGAAATGTAACTATGGAAAAGTACCAATGAATCTAAATTTGAACTGAACAGATTCAAAGCCAGCATGGGTGTAGGAATATTTTTAAGGAGGAAGCTACAGCCAAAACAACTTCTCGGGGAATGGACCACACCCCCATGTGCAGTGTGGACACAGAGCCCACAGAAACTTCCAAGAGAACACCTTGCCGAGAGAGAGAGAGAGGTGCTTTGACTACGACAAGATCAAGTGCTACTGTGTATTTAAGGTGAATTATTTTGGAAAATGGCAACCCAGAGATTTAACTTCAGGAGCTGGCGTTCAGATGCTGTCTAGAGATTCCGAGGGAGCCAAGTGGTTAGCACGTCAGAATTCCCTGAGTGGGGCTGGCTGGCGTCTGTTGGCTCCGGGACTTGGGATGGTGAGATGCTCTATCGCCACTTTGTGGGATCCATTAGGCCTTTTCTCCGTCTGAAGCTCATGCTACTCACAAGAATGAGACCTAATCAAGATTCTTGGATATTAGAGCCTATCATTTTATGGGTTGTGTCCAGGAAACAAGAGAAGCACATCTACTCTGCCTTTGAATTTTAGGGACTCAGCTAATAACTCTGGGCAGCCATGAAATTTGGTCAGTGTCCAGAGCTCACTAGCTCCCTAGGAAACTTTGGTTTTTCTTGTTAGCCGAGCTATTTTTCCATGTTATAAATTGCAGAATAATCCTTCTGCTCATCATGCTCAGCCCATGGTGCCCACTCTAAAGAAGCTTTTAATTGTTTAGCTATTTATTCAATGCACCTCAGTTATTGGCCCTTGAAATTACATTTTGTATTGTGTGTATTGTGTCTTGAGAGAGGGAAACTCCATCCTGCCTATTTACTTTAATGATAAACCAGGCACGCGTGTTATTTTTTTTTTTTACCAAAACATAGAATAAAAGCGCATACAGAGGGATGACAGGCTGAGTTATGAGTGTGTGACATGATGACTCTCTCACACGGCTTTTGATCAGAAAGTGGCCCGCGTTGTGCTGAATGACGAGGTTATGTGTGTGGTCAGCACGTGTCTGTCACTAACTTAGTATAAAAGAAAGTGGTCTTCTATTTGGATTTTAAAATATAGTTGTGTGTGTGATTAACATTGTGTGGTTTTTTTTTTGCGGTGCTGGGGATTGAACCCAGGGGCATTCTACCTCTGGGCTGCACCCCCAGCCCTATTTTTTATTCTTTATTTTGAAACAGGGTCTCACTAAGTTGCGGAGGGCCTCACTAAGTAGCTGAGGGCCTCACTAAGTAGCTGAGGCTGGCTGCGAACCCAGATCCTCCGGTCTCAGTCTCCCAAGTACTGGGATTACCACGCCCAGCTGTGATTGACATTGTGAATGCTGCTTATTTTAATTTAGTGATGAAGAAAGAATAAATAAGAATCAAATATTATAAAATTTGGATGAGGAAAAGTAAAAATGATGAATGCTTTCAAGAACTGGTGCTAGAATTATAATGCAGGGGTAGTTCAAGGTGGTTTTGTCATTTTCTCTGAATTGAAATTATAGGCCAGAAATTTATTTGTGTGTGTGTGGGGGGGTACTGGGGATTGAACCAGGGGCGTTCTGCCTCTGAGCTACACCCCAGCCCTTTCTATTTCCTATTTTGAAACAGTCTTGCTAAATTACCACACAGTGGCCTCAAACCTGTGACCCTCCTGTCTCCGCGTGCCAAGTACTAGGATTACAGGTATGTGCCACCGTGCCTGGCTCAGAAATTTTAAATTTTGAGCAAGTATTTTTTAAACAAATTATTTGCCATCCGAACTATATACGAATACAGAAACATCAGTATATCCAAATCGCATCTAGGACTATCTGACGTGAATCAGAATGTGTTACCGCAACAGGGCTAGTTAATAGTTTTATCCCGAGGGACCTCTTTTTTGTTTTTAATGTGTGTTGCTCTGAACTTTGTCCCTCTAAACCAGACGAGTGTTTGCAAGGAGAGCTTTTGAAGGGATAGGAAAGCAGCTCGCTCCTGCAACTCTCCTGAGGTCTGTCAGCTGTTAAACTTTGGAGCTGACTGCTGGCTCCCCGGGCTCTGCCCAGCCTTTTGTTTAACGGGCATTCTCCTTGGCTTCCCACTTAAACTAGCTATCAGAACCCTGTAGGTCAACGAGATGACTTGCCTTATAGCGAGCTCACCGGAAACATCTTCTGAGGTGCGGCCTATGATTTCGTGACAAATCGTCACCTCCGTGGGGGGCCGCGGAGCTCACCTCTATCTTCCAAGGGTTCACAGTAACCTATAATAATAATTTGGTGACACAAACTGCTTCTTCTTTATGCATTACCTATTTCCAGAGGCCTAATTTAGGTCTGTATCAAAATGGATATCACAAACAGTACAACTTCCTGCTGGGAAGAAAAGTACCACCGAGAGAGGCTTTCTGTTTGCCTTCTGGTGGCGGCTGGGCGTGTGGGGACGGGGGGAGCAATCCTCAGCCACCGACGGTGTGGCCGGGACCAGCGTGGTGGGGAGCGGGTTTCAGAGGCAGAATAGCTTTATGGAATTGTTATGTCAGGAACTGAAGTTGGTACTATAACGCTTGACAGGAGGCAGCTTCTAGAATGAGGGAGACAGCAGAAGTCGTTCCAGCAGTTACCGTATTTTTCTGTATGACTCTCATACTTCACGTTCCTGCACAACGGTGACTGCGCTTACCTGGGTGTAAACGCGAACATAATAATGTAGTGCCCAGGAAGTTCTGAACTTCAGGAGTCCGTGCATCCTAATTCCTCATCGCAGAACCTCTGGCTGTGGGAGTCAGTACTGTGCGGTGAAGTCCGCCAGCAGGTCCTGTGTCTGCAAACCCTTTAGCCCAGTGTTGAATGCTTAGTACCCACCCTAAGCATGCTAGACTCCTCTGTTGTCCCCGTTCTTCTCACCAAAGCAAGCAAATAGAAAACAAATCAGATTACCACGAGTTTTCTTAACTATACCCAGGAGTATTGTACTTTAAATAGAAATTTTCGAAGGGTTGTTTTTCCAGAGTGTTTAGCATTAGTATTTCTGCATCTACTGATGGTGAGCGATGGGACAAACATGGCGGTATTATTTTGCACAGGGGACCTTCTGGTGAGCCCTCGATTCACAGCATATGGGCTAGGTCACCATCACCACTGAGCTGGGGGCTGACTGCAGCCCACGTAGGGCGTGCGTTTCAGGATCCAGTGCGGGAGGTATGCGCCAGGTTTCCTGCTCGAGGCTCTGCACAGGTCCCAGTCTGGGCCTTGGCCTGAACTCTGGGTCTGGTACCTGGTGCCCGGTGAGGGTGGAAAACCTTGTGGAGTTGAGCAAGATGATCAGAATCCAGTGAAGAGCGTTCATCCAGCTCCTACGTGGACTTTTGCGTTTGCACGTTCTCTGAGTGTCTGAGTGCAGGGTTCTTCCTGGCGCTGCATCCTGAGTGACTGGCCTGTGCCTCCTCTCCCTACTCTGGGGATGTTGTTCTCGGAATGCCTGTTCCCCACCGGCCCCTGGGAGTACCAGGAAGAAGTGGCTGTCCAGCTCCCTCTCCAGGGAGGCTGGGTGCACAGGCTTCAGTCCCTGGTCTGCGCAGCTCTGCAGGTTTGTCCCAGAGAACACGTTCAACGCGTCTGTGTAGGTGCTCATCTTGGAGTTCACGCCTGTAGGGATGACAGGTGGGGCTTCTCTTGTTGTGGACTTAGTTTTTAAGAGTTTCCATTTAATGGCTATTAGAAAAGACCTATTTTACAAACAAGTTATAAGTAACAGGCTTATGACACTCTTTTGAATCTTTAAAAAGTGTGTAAAAAACCCAGAATTTTAAGGACTTTCTACTTTAAAGAGTGCTTTCAGACATATTATATCTATTTCCTTATTTAATTGACGAAATTCATTTTGTAAACGTTATTCTTTCAGAGCAGGGAGATTTTCGACCACCATGGTCTAAGAGTGTGCCCACTTCTCTTAGGGACGGCTCAGATCTTCGTGGTAATAGCCGCCCCCTGAAGAAAACCAGAGAAAAGAAATCACATCAGACCTTCAGCGGCAGCTTTTGTCCCATCTGAATTGCAGTGGATAATTTCCAAAGCCTGTAAGTGGGGCAATGCTGTAAGATGGACTCTTAGCTCGCTTTTCAAAGTTTCTTCCAATTTTTGAGCTTATTTCAAAACCTCTACCTAGGACGAGAGTCCATTCATGGAGTTTAATGTCCTTTGTTTTCGTGGTATGTTTTTCCCCGTGATTGGTGGGGAGAAGTGTGCCAGGGCCGTGCTCTGGGATCGGAGCCTCCTTTGGACCCCATAGGATGTCAATGGGCTCATTAGGGTTTAGCCAAGTTTTATGCATTATTCATAATACACATTCACAGCAGGCTCGCTCGCGGCCGTCTCCCGTGTCTGCTTAGTCAGAGCCATTTGCCTCGCTGCCTTATGGAACCGTAGCGCGGAATGCATCGAGCCACATTTTCTGTATTATCCTTAACACATATTGTCATCATGTTCGGTTATGGGGTGTGCGGCGAATGTGTTTAAACAATAGCAGGCACTTGTGCATTATGATTCCATAAAAACAAATGTATAATAAAAGTCTTGATGGAAGTAATTATTGCATGTGCAGTAACAGTTTTTTTTTAAAAAGCTTTCATATTATTTCTAGTTTGCTTTTATTGTTTGATTATCTAGTTATTTGTTTTATGTGGTTTTATGCCTGCTGGACTGATGTCCTGAAAATTTTAATTTTGAAAGCAACATACTACCTTTTTTATCCCTCTCATGTCTTATCTCATTAGTTTCCCTAAATGAGCATTTAAAAATATAATATTTAAAAGAGACGCGACGATTAGGAAAAGCATGTTTCCTAACTACCAATTAAAGATCTTTAGGGTATTTGTTATAAAGAGCCTGTGTTCCATGTATCAGCAAAGAACTGTGTTGTTTATGTGAGAAATTAACATTAAATTATTAACATCAAATGATTTTCTACATCCAGGATAGAGAAGTTCTGAGTTCTAATGTTAACCATGACTCCAACTTATTTAGAAAAATCGCAGTTCATCCTTTTTATCTGGGACACCTTGCTCACCAAGTAGAAATGACCATAGTTTAATCCCAATAGGATATCAGATTCATTCTTTTAAAAGACCTCTTAATTTGGAATGGAAAGAAAAAAAAGCTTAGAAATGCATCTATGTGTGAGAGGTATGAAGCCAACAATGAATTTACTTAAAGCCTAAGTGATAATTTGTTGCACGGTTAGAGATTCACAGGGACATAGACTTCTGAATTAACCGTTTCCTGTGATGGAAGTGGTAGGTAGAGAATACAGTGAAAGGGCTCAAGGAAGCTGTAAGTCTTCTCTTGGGAGAGGGTATTGGCGGTTTCCGGCAGTTGGAAGTCATCTGGTTTCTGGTTAGCTACTAGTAAACTCATTTTACAGCGTTCACTTTGAAGCCCCTGTGATTGGTTTATTCTCCTCCAAATCTAGTGCTCTTACACATGTCCACTTCTTATTTCATGATGAAATCATTTAGGAACAGATTCTTGGGGTCAGGAGCGTGTGTGAAACGGCAGTCTTAGTTTGAAGAGCCATTAGTCTTTTTATGGATAGTGATACTTTTATCAGTGATCTGTTTTACTTGGAATCAGTGAAACTTATCTACTGTGCTAGCCATTGCTGGTTAATTTGTTTCAGATAAACGAGCTCACTGAAAATGTGACGTGTCCCCACGCGGCCACACACACCATCCTGCTCTGGTCTCTGCACTGGTTCAGTGAGTTTGCCGTTGGGCATTCAGATGAGGTGGCTCCTGCCGTAGGATCTCTGTTCTTTGAGAGTCTAGAGGGAACATCATCTTCCTGCAAAGTCCAGCTAATGTCTTCTCTGCCTGTCTCAGAGCAGCTTTCTCTATTTCTCCATTGACTTTCACATCATCGTTGGGGTCACCTCTGAATGTGTGGAAAGCGATAGATTCAAACCTGTCAGTTCCAGCTGACCTTCCAGATATGATGGTGGAATTCTGAGTGGTCATACCTCAAGGTAGGACAGAGGAGTATACGGAACCGGGGCCCACCCGAACCTGGCCGTTCTGATAGTCTGAAATAACGTGAGCTTAGCACACCTCTGGCAACTGCAACGTGGGGGAAAGGGCCTCGTGGCTCCTGTTCTGAGAAGCCATGGTCATGCCGCTTTCTTTTGCTATTTTCTCCCAATAGACTGCTTAACAGAGTTGAGTACTTTGTCTAACTTTATTGGTTGTTTAATAGTTCCTGTGTTCCGGAAGTGCGAGGTGAGTTGGAAGCCTTTGTTGTCCTACCTTAGGTCTGACCACTGCATGTGCTCAGAATGCTTGGGGACTTCTCTTTGGAGCCACCACAGAGCCTGAGGCATACTCAGTTGCCAGCGTCACTGAGCGGCTTTCTAACTTTGAAGGAAGGCTTTATATTTGAACATGATCCACATATACATTTGACCGGATCTGGCAAGCCCAGCTGGCAGGTAATGGGGGTGGTGGAGGGCCACAGATTGTGGAATGGAAGTAACATGTCCAGTTTCTTGGGTCAGCCATGAACGGAAGGGGTGCGGGGCAGAGCCCTACTTGAAGTACTCACAGCAGTAGCAGCAGCAAAGATGAGCAGCTAGCTTTTCTTACTCACTTCTTCCAAGGGCCATCCTTACTTGTCTGTGACATTTTAAAATGTGGTTTAAATAAGAACAACATATGCTGCTGGGCACGATGGAGCTTGCCTGTGATCTCCTGTAATAACTGGGAGACTGACACAGGAGCATTGCAGATTCGAGGCCAGCCTCAGCAACTTAGTGAGACCCTGTCTCAAAATAAAAAATAAAGTAGGGCTGGGGGTGTAGCTTGGAGGTAGAATGCCCCTGGATTTACTCCCCAGTAGCACACAAAAACAAACAAAATATACAAACAAACAAACAAACAAAAAAAAACCAATAGCTTCTCTTACTTTATAGGTATACTTTATCTGTTTACATTATAGCCATAATCACAGTACATTTCATGCATTTTTTCATGCATCTGTTATAGCTGACATGTAAAAATGTATCCATTTTTAGATTGGTATGCCCGCTCTTTTCAAATTATGAAATATGCACAGGTTCTTTCAAAACCATTGCTTTTTCAGTTAATAATTCAGTATTTCTACAACCTAAGTTTCTTACCCGTAGCTCAATTTTTCCAACCTAATATTAGTCAGAATTTGCTGCAGTTTTTATAACAATGTCTTGCTTGGAGCATTCTTCCATTAAAGTTTAGTTTTTGGCCCTTCAGCAGTCGGGCCACTTGTAGACTGGCGTAGTTGCTTGTGAATAGATCATTTCCATGGGTAAACAGTAAGAAATAGACACAGTGGTGTATACACAAAGTTTCTGACTAACTTACAGAGTAAGGAGTTGACAAAACCCTGCTTTTGCAGCCTCATTTAATAGAAAGCCAGTGCCCAGCACATCGTAAGATTTCACTGTGAGGGACATCAGTCAGCCATACATGTCTACATCTCCTGTTTTGGTGATGCCGAAGTCCTTTGGAACAGGCACTCCCCAACCACAAAGGGCGTTAAAGGGTTTATTTATATAAGCAAGAGCAGGCTCAATGAAGAGGGTTGGGCTAAGGGAGTATTGGCAAATGCTGTTTAATCTTATGTGAGAGAATTTGAAAATTCAAATTACTTAGGAAATTGTCCCCCTTTTTTTGAGGAGGGGTGTTAAGAAATGGAACAGTTTTCCTAATGAGGTGACTAGGGGAAAAATTAAACTTTGATGTAGGCTGGAATCTGGCTTTGTAAATGGTTTCTGTGGGCTCTATGACAATGTGGCGAGTCTGCCGTAGGTCGCTTTTAAAAGACGGTGGAGCCGGGCGTGGTGGTGCACGCTTGTAATCCCAGTACTTTGGGAGGCAGAGACCGGAGGATCCGGGTTCGCGGCCAGCCTCACCTCTCTCTCTCTCTCTCTACTTAGTGAGGCCCTCCGCAACTTCGTGAGACCCGGTTTCAAAATAAAGTATAAAAAAATAGGGCCGGGGGGCGTAGCGTGGAGGTAGAACGCCCCTGCGTTCAATCCCCGGTACCGCAAAAAAAAGACAGTGGAGTCTGATAACTTGAATAGATTTCAGTAGTTTTCGTTGACTTAATATTTCTATCTAAATTTCAATTACGTGTTTTGTTTAACTTCCAAGACCCTGATCCTCACTGTGCAGTGGCCTCTAGCTCAGAGCAGGAATGTGCTTAGGTGCCTAAGTTAGCACGCTGACCCTCCGCCCTCCTCGCCCTCCTTCCCCTCTTGTGTCCTTCCTGTTTCCTTCTTTCTGTTTTACTTGGACTCTAATTCTCTGTCTCCTTAATGCGTATTGAATGAGTAGAGAAGAGCAATGAAAACTGGCTTTCTAGGAAAGTTTTACTTATTAATTTTATAAGTTTTCTCCTAGTTGCTAATGACTTAAATAAATGTACCTATCACCCCTGTAATATGCCCCACCCCAGTTTGCTTTGCTGTGTCACAAATAGTTGAGCAGTGGCTGGGTGTGGTGCTACACGCCTGCCTTCCCAGTACTTGGGAGGCTGAGGCAGGAGGATGGCAGTTTAGAAACCAGCCTCAGCAATTTAGCGAGACCCTCAGCAACCTAGTGAGACCCTGTTTCAAAACAAAAAATAAAAAAGGTTGGGCTGGGGGTGTAGCTCAGAGGTAGAATGCCCCTGGGTTTAATCCCTACTACCCCACATGGACATAGCCGTGTAGGGAGAGGATATAAAGTCATTGTCTGGACTTCTCTGAATCTCCCTTTCTTCACCTGTAAATATGGGCTTAGCAGAGGATTTTTTGGAGAATAAAATGAGGCAATTCCTGGGGTGCAGTTTTAAACCCGAGCATCCAGTTGGTGTCAGCGCTTCAGCCTTGACTTGGTCACGCGCAGAGCGGTCAGCACCACAGCCTGACCTGCGGTTCCTTTTATTCGTGAGCTTATGACCTTGTTCGTGTGTTGGTGCCTTTTAATACAGTCCACACGTTAGGCCTTTCAACTGGAATGACACTGGCCTTGCAGCTCTAATCCCTGGCAAACACCACGTCTCCCTTGGGTTGTCTTCCTTTCGGTGTTCCACAGTTGGGAATAAGATTTCTGACGGTGTCTCTGGGTGTTGATCTTTGTACTTGACCCTGATTCTCATTCCCTTGCCTTTGTTTTTTTTTTTTTTTTAGTGATGTAAATACAAATTTTCATTCAGGCCTGTAGGGGGATGTGTATATTTTTCTTTTTGTTAAAAGGTATGTGGTACATCAGTTGAGTGTTTATGTCTCATTATGTTGATAACATGTTACCAAGGCCCCAGTAGCTGTGTTTCATATTTGTTGTAGGGAATATGCTGCTGTGGACAAATTTATTTTCAGCTGAATCTCTCAGTGAATTAACCGATGGGGAAACTCGACATGGTGCCGTAACGTATCACCAGAGCTTGTGGGGCCACGTGTAACTTTCTGCCCTCGGAGGGTTTTTATTCTGCCGGATTTGTTGTTGGTCCCTCCGTTCGTTCGTGTGGTGACTGGCCTCTAGATCATAATGGGACTCACGCTGATTGATAAGCTGTGACCCTAAACCAAATGACAGGGACAGGTGTTTTGGGTGCTGTTTATGGCTCTTCTTCTGACCTTGGGCAGGTCATGTCGTCACTCTTCTCCTTCGTCCTCTCTCGTTCCTAGCCTGGCAGGGACACAGTGATACACATGTCACAAGACCACTGAGAGGATTAAATGAGATAATATATATAACAGCGTGAATTTTCTGAGATTGGAAAGTGGCGCCCAGGGCTGCTATCATCGCCCTGAGAATTTGCCTACGACAAGGCGGCCTGCGTGGCCCAGGCGTTCAGGAAGGTTTGGTGACGTGTTCCTCAAGACTTTTGTCTGGCAGAAACAGAATCTTGGAACCGGGACCCTGTTCCATAGCCCGTCATCCTCCCTCCAAGTCCAGTGAAGGGATCCAGGTTCAGGGATGCGGGGTGAGCTCGCTAAGGGCACATGGGCGACGGAACCCGGGCCTCCCTACTTTCTGCGCATGCCTGGCCTCGGGCAGGTCCCTTCTGTGTGGCGATGTCCAGTGAGAGGCACAGGATGGGTGCGTCCTCTCCTCTCAGAAAGGGAGGCCTGCAGAGAGACGCTTTCCCTCTCCCCTTGCGGTTATTGACAACGCCCGGGATTGTGTTGAAACTTGTTGCAGCCTCCGGGAAAAGCTTTCAACTTTTAATAGTTATCACTCTGCTCCTAATTAACAAGTAGCAAGTACGATGATGTTCCACTAAGTTGGAAAGACTTGTCAGACTTTAATATTTAGATGAGGGAAAGACCTCCGGGCCGTGGAGATGTTCCATGAAGGGAGGCGCAGTTCAAAGCCAGCGCAGCCGACTCTGCCGCTGTGCATGGAGATGGTGAGGGACGGGGACGGGAGGGCAGGTGCGTCCGTCCTGCCGTGTGGCCACACTGTCCTCTCCAACCCTCGAGCCCCTCCGCGCCCTGGCGAAAGTGCTGTGCGAGGAGCGGGAGGCTGTGGTCTCCGTGAGGTTTGCCCTGAAATAAAACACAAAGAGTAAGACTCGTTAAACTTGCAGCCATGGAAGTGTGTGGTAAGGCAGCTGTGTGTACAGGGTTTACCAGTGTCAGCCATTGAAATCCAGCAACATGCCTAAGAAGACTAACTTGTAAAAAATCACGTAAACTTAGTTCACCATTTCTCAAATAATTGACGTTTACATTTATTACGTCTGCGGTGACTCACATCCTGTCTCTTGGAAGAAGAAGGTCTCTGAGAGCCTCAGTAGGACCCGCAGCTCCCCTGCCCATGGGGCCAGAGCGCCTGTCGCCTCGGAGCCCGGCGTGGAGTGTGGCAGTGCGGCCCTGGGGGAGGAGACTGGAGCTTCTTACTCAGTCTCAGAACACCGCTGCTTTATTGTCTACATCGTGTTTAGCAATATTGAAGGAGACGGGAGTAAATTCATAACAGACAAATGGAAAGGAACATTAGAAGAGGAACCCGTGACCAGAACTGCTGGGGAGGTTTTGGAAACTGATTTCAGGGCCCCACTTGGGGCACTGTTCCCCAGACCAGTGAACCATGATCGTTGGTGTTCTGGTACAGGCTCAGCAAGTTCTAAGCTTGTTATTCAAGTGCTAATGTAAAAATAGATAAAAATATAAAAACCACGAAAGAAGCACCTTGTTAGGTGTCTCCACATGCTTTCTGGTTCCCCGTCTACATAGGAGCTGCGGCTTCTCTGCATTTTTTAAATATTATATTGTGGTAAGAACATTTAACAGAGAATCTCCCCTCCTAACAAAGATGTGTTTAGTGTGGCATCGTAACTCTAGGTGTTACACTGCCCGGGCACATCCAGAGCTCATGCATCTCGTTGGACCACACTTATGCCTGTGGATTCGCTGTCCCCGCCCTGGCCACCACCATCCGCCTTTGGATTCGATGAAATTGACTCTTTCAGACATCTTATATTTTTCTTTCTGTGCCTGGCTGGTTTCACTTAGCATTCTAGCTGTAAGGTGTGCCCATGCTGCCTCAGGCTGAAGAATTTCCTTCTTTTTAAACAGTGAACTACGTTTCACTGTATGCATACACCACATTTTCTTATCCTTCATCCTTGATGGACATGCAGTTTGCTGTTGTGTACTAAGCATTGGGAATAGTACTGCATTGAACATGGGAGTGCTAATGGCTCTTTGAGGTCTTGATTTCAGTTCTTTGACATTGATACCCAGAAGAGGGATTGCCGGTCACTTGGTCATTCTAGTGTTAATTATTAAGGAGCCTCTGCACTATTTCCCACAGAGGCTGTTGTGCCGGCAGTGTGCAAGGGCTCCAGTCCCTCCACGTCCTCCCCAATACTCATCCTTTTTTTTTAAGTAGTAGCCATCCGGAGAATTGCGAGGTGGTGTCTCATTGTCGTTGATTCACATTTCCCTGATGAGTAAATCATTCTGCATCTTTTCATATTCCTGTTGGCCTTTTGTATGTTTTCTTCAGAGAAAAGTCTCTCGACGTCTTTGGCCCATTTTTAAATTGGGCTATTCCGTTTTTTTCCCCTGTGGAGTTGAAGGAGCTTCTTTTCTGTTTGGGATATTCACCCCTGGTCAGGCATACGGTTTGTGGATACTTCCTCCCATTCAGGAGGTTGTCTTTTCACTCTGCCGGTTGCTTCCTGCGCCGTGCCGCAGTCCTGGGGCCAGTGCAGTCCTGCTCGTGTGCTTTTGCTGTTGGTGTCCTGTGCATGAGGTCACAGCCAGGGCCGCGGTCACGGAGCGCCCTCTACATTCCCTTCTGCTTTTGCACTTTCAGGTCTTGTGCTTAACCCTACTCCACCTTGAGTTGATTTTTTTCCCTCAGTGTAAAGCAAAGGTACAATTTATTCTTTTGCCCGTGGGTATACAGTTTCCCCAACGCCATTTGTTGGAAAGACATCCATTCTCCATTACTTGCCGTCTGGATCAGTTGGCCATTTATGCGTGCTTTACTTCTGTAGCTTTCTAACGTATCTTGAAGCCGGGCAGTGTGAGCGCCAGCCTTGTTCTCTCTTGGTGCCTATGTGGCTATCTGGGCTCTTTCGTGGCTTCATGTGCATTTTGGAGTTGTTTTCTCTATTTCTATAAAAAATGTCATTGAGCCAGGTGTGGTGGCACATGCTTGTAATCCCAGTCCCAGAGGCTGAGACAGGAGGGTTGTAGGTTCTCGGCCATCCTCAGCTACTTAGTAGGCCCTCCACAACTTAGTGAGACCCTGTTTCAAAAAGAAAGAATAAAAAATAGGGCTGGGGGTATAGCTCGAAGGTAGAATGCCCCTGGGTTTAATCCCTAGTACCGCTAAAGAAAAATGAAGTCATTGAAATTTTGACAGGGATTGCATTGAATTTGTAGATCACTTTATGGAGTGTGACATTTTAGCAATATTATGTCTTCTAATTCAATGTGGGATATCTGTCTATGTATCTATCTGTGTCTCTGTAATTTCTCTCATCTATGCTTCATAGTTTTTGATATACAAGTCTGTCATCTCCTTAGTTGTTTAAGTATGTTATCAATTTTGGTGCGTGTGTAAATGTTATTTCCTTTCCCTGTAGTTTGTTGTTATTGTATAGAAACGCAATCAGTTTAACGTGTTAATTTATTAATTCTTGTAGTTTTTGTTAATGGAGTTTTGAGGGTTTTCTCCTTCCTTCCTTCCTTCCTTCCTTCCTTCCTTCCTTCCTTCCTTTCGTGGTACTGGGGATTGAACGCCAGGAACATTCTACCT
The DNA here is from genome assembly GCA_004027185.1 of Glis glis. Classification (NCBI taxonomy): domain Eukaryota; kingdom Metazoa; phylum Chordata; class Mammalia; order Rodentia; family Gliridae; genus Glis; species Glis glis. The sequence continues at coordinate 43,152 of PVJS01007174.1, read as the reverse complement.
CTGAGCTACACTCCTAGCCCTATTTTAATTTTTATTTTGAAACAGGGTCTCACTAAGTTGTGGAGGGCCTCACTAAATAGCTGAGGCTGGCTGCGAACCTGCGATCCTCCTGTCTCACTCTATATGGGACATTATGGTCTCTGTAAGCAGGGATGACTTGCCTTCATCCTTTCTGATCATGAAGCCTTTCGGTTCTTCCGTTGCCTGATTGCTGACTAGGAGTTCCGGCATTGCATTAAAGCGATGAGAGTAGACATCCTTGTCTTACTCCAGATCTCAGAGGAAAATCCTTCAGGATTTCACTGTTGAGGATGAGTAGCTGTGGCTTTTCATATAGCTTTTATTATGTCAGGAGACTTTGTTTTCCTAGTTTGTTGAGAGATTTTTTTTTTTATCATGATAGGGTATTGAATTTTGTCAAATCCTTTTTTTCTGCATTTATGAGCTACCCACGAGATTTTTTATCCTTTCTTATGTCAGTATATGTATCACATTAATTGATTTGCATATAGTGAATCGTGCTTGCATCCCAGGGATAAATCTCACTTGGTCGTGGGGTATGATCCTTTTAATGTGCTGTGGAATTCAACCTGCTAGTATCTTGTCCAGGATTGTGCGTCTATGGTCATGGGGACCTTGGCTGGCAGCTTTCTTGTGGCTGTTGGTCTCTCTTTGGTGTCAGGATAATTCTGGCTTCATAAAATGAATTAAGAAATGTAGCCTCCTCTTCAACTCTTTGTAAGAATTTGAGAAGGATAGGTATTAATCCTTCCTTAAGTACTTGGTAGAACTCACCAGTGAAGTCTAGGGTTTTCTTTGGTTATTCTTATTTACTGATTCTATGCAGGGGTCTGTTCACACTTTCGTTGTGTCTCTAATTCAGTCTCATAGGTTTTATGCTTCTGGGCATTTATCTATTTTTTTCTAGGTTATCCAGTTTGTTGACATTTAATTGCTCATAATAGTCTCTTGTGGCCCTTTTTTATTTCTGAAACACCAATCTCTTCTTTCATTTCTGATTTTATTTGAGTCTTCTCTTTTTATTAGTTCATCTATCTAAGGGTTTAATTCTATTTATCTTCTGAAAAAACAACTGAGTTTTGTTGATTTTTCTACATTTAATTTTTATTTGATTTATTTCTGCTCTAATCTTTATTACTTCCTTCCTCTACTAACTTTGGGTTAGTTTTGTAGTTCATTGAGGTATAAATTAGCTTGTTTATTTGGGATATTTCTTCTTTTTTTTTTTGCGGTAACGGGGATTGAACCCAGGGGCGTTCTACCTCCGCGCTACACCCCCGGCCCTATTTTTTATACTTTATTTTGAAACCGGGTCTCACGAAGTTGCAGAGGGCCTCACTAAGTAGAGAGAGAGAGAGAGAGAGAGAGAGAGAGAGAGAGCTGAGGCTGGCCGCGAACCCAGATCCTCTGGTCTCTGCCTCCCAAAGTACTGGGATTACAAGCGTGTGCCACCACGCCCGGCTGGATATTTCTTCTTTTTTAAAGTAAGCATTTATCATTATAAACTTCCTCGTTATTACTCCTTCTGATTCATCCTCTACATCTTAGGATGCCGTGATTTCATTTTTATTTGTCTCAAGATACTTTTTCCATTCTCTTTTGGTCTCCTCTTTGACATACTGGTTGTTCAGGAGTATGTTGTTTAGTTTCTATGTATTTGTGAATTTTATTATTTTCTTGCTGTTGTTGATTTTTAGTTTCATTCCATCATAACCAAAAGATACTTTACATTATTTTGATTTTCTTAAGTTTGCTAAAACTTACCTTGTGCTTGAGAAGATTGACATGATTCTTATGCTGCTGGGTGGAAAGTTCTGTGTATGTCCATTAGGTCAACTGCTTATTGATTTTCTGTCTGGTGGCTCTACACATTGTTATAAGTGGGGTGCTAAGGTTTGAATGTGTCCCTCAGAGTTCATGTATTAATAACCTAATCCCAGTGCAACACTGGGGAGAGGGGGGGCCTGAAGAGATCATGACCACTCTGCTGTCACAGATGGATTGATGCTGTTATCATGGGAGTAGGCTAGTTGTTGGGGGTGTGGGTTCCTAATGAAAGGACAAGTTCAGCCTCCTTCCGTCTCTGCTCTCTTCCTCTCTTGCCCTCCCACCTTCCAGAAGGGGATGCTGCATTGTGAAGGTCCTCGACAGATGTGGGCCTTGGTCTTGACAGACTGGTCTTGGGCTTCCCAGTCTCTTGAATTGTAAGAAATAAGTCTCTGTTCTTTTAAATTGCTCAACCTCTGGTATTATGTAATAATAGCACAAAATGGATTAAGACATGAAGCAATGAAGTCTCCTGCTATAATTTTTGTCTTACAGTCAATTCTTTAAATCAGTCAGTATTTGCTTTATATATTTATATGTTTCTATGTTGAGTACATGTATATTTATAACTGTGTATATTCCTGTTGAATTGACCTTTTTAGCATTATATAATGTCCATTTTTATCTCTAGATTTATTTTAATATTTAGAGTCTATCTTGTGTGGCATAAGTTTAGCCACACTTTATCATTTGCATGACATATCTTTTTATTCCTTGACTTTCAGCCTGTGTGTGTCTTTAATTCTATAGTGAGTCTCTTATAAAGAGCATTATCACTGTATCTTGTGTTTTCTTAATCCATTCAGCCACTCTATGCCTTTTGATTTGTGAATTTAATCCATTTATATTTAAGTTAATTATTGGTAAAGGAGGGCTTAGTGTTGTCATTTTGTTAATTTTTTTACGTTTTGTAATTGAAATTGTTTTGTCCCTCTCATCTCTCTTGTGTCTTCCTTTTTTACTTGATGGTTTTCTGATGTGACTTGATTTTTTCCACTTTTTTATGTATCTGCTATAGGTTTTTTTCTTTGTGGTTAGGTCAAGGCTTGCATAAAATGTCTTATAGTTATAATCTTTCATCTTAAGTCGATAACAATTTAACTTTGGTTGCACACAAAAGCACTACATTTTTATCATCTCACCAAAATTTTATCCATTAATTTTAATATTAGGGTAAAAGTTAGTTATGCACCACCTTTTCAGTGTAATTCTAACATATATGCATGTGTTTACTTCTACCTACAAAAGTATGTGTAGACTTTTGTATGTTTTCACTTTGCTGTTTAACTTTTGCTGTTCATTTCAATTTAAAGAACTTCCTTAAACATGTCTTAAGTCTTGTGAGGTAGGTTTAGTGGTGACAAACTGCCTCAGTTCTTATCTCTCCTGTTTTTCAGTGTTGGGGATCAAACCCAGAACCCTGCCCATGCTGGGCAAGCTCTTTACCACAAAGATGCATTCCCAGCCTCTCCTTCATATTTAGAGGATAATTTTGCCAGTTATGTTATTCTTGTTTTTTTTCTTTTGGTCCTTTGCATCTATCAACCCATTCTTTCCTGGACTATAAGGTTTCTGCTGAGAAATCCCCTTATAGCCTTATGATAGTTCCCTTATATGTGATGAGTTACTTTTCTCTTACTGCTTTCAAAACTATGTCTTTTGACAGTTTGGATGTAACGTGTCTCAGCATAATAACCATTGGGTTGATTCTTCTTGGGGGGACTCTGAGCTTCATGAGTTTGGGCATGCAGTTCTAGAGAGACCATGTTAAAAGGTACACAGATCATCTTAGTCCTCTGTTCAATCCCATTGTACTCATGGATCAATAGCTAAGTTATTATAGTGGACTAAGAGGCCTTAGTAATTTGTTGTTTCCTTGACTGTTGGACTTCATAGCCTAATAATTAATTAATTAACCTATTAATTTATCTATTGCTTAGTTTGCCCCATCTACAGCTTATGTTCCTCAAATATTCCCAGTATTTTTCCACTCAGAGCTTTCTTCACTGGCTGCTCTTGTCGTACACAGTACTTTCCCTCCAAACAACTGCATGCTCGCTCTCATTCTAAGGTCTTTTCTCAATTGTATTTTCTTAGCAAGTTCTTTCCTGGCTACCATATCTAAAATTTCACCATTCTTTCCACTCTCCCCTGAGAACACACATATTCTCCTTCTCCACCTTTCCTTCTTCCTTATATTTCTCTTGTTATTAGTTTGAATTTGCTATATACTTTTCAAATTGTCTTGCCTCCCTCAAATATCATGTATGCTTACAGAGGAAGGGAATTATTTGGCTGTTTTGCTAATTCCTTTCTGTCCAAAACTTGGAAGAGTGCTTAGAATACATTTTTGAATGAATGGATGATTAGATATAAGAATAGAATGAACAAGAGAATGGTTAAAGTAGCAAACGTTGTACAATGATTTAATGAGGTGGGATTTTATTTCTAGGGTCTTGGGATGCAGTGCCATCCTCAGTTTTCCAGTTCAGCATTGTTCTCTGGACATGTGACCAGAATGAAGATTTTTTTAAAAGAATAAATATTTTTAGATCCTCTCTTGGAAGTATGATGATCATGCAAATCCTATATAATCATACCTTAGTTAAAGAAGTTAAAAAACACATAAAAGAACCATAAAAATTGCTGTATAGGCTACAGAAGTTTTGTTTCCTAAATATTAATACAAATATCATGTTAAGGAAGTAAAACAATTTAAAGTAATGGCTTCTTTTTTAAACTTACAGGTGTAAAAGTGAAGCATATGGTTGAACAGAGATTGCCAATGAAATTGACAGATGATTAACATTCATTAAAACTTTTAATTAGCACCTCAGAAAATTCCATAAAATGATACTGTATGTAAATGACTATGTGTGATGTCTTGGAGCATCCGCTTACCTGTTTCACAGAGGAGAAAAAATGGAGCACAAAACTGCTTATGATAACGATTTTCTTTAGCCCTGGGTCTGTTTCGGGTGTTATCTAGTTGTGTCAATCATGCCAAGTTGAGCTGCCAATACTCTAAATATTCTTGGCTGGGATATGAGTGATTCTCTGTACTTTCTGGAGGAAAGAAAAATTACCTTTTAGTTTCTTATCACTTCTTTTTTCAACATTTCTTGATTATGTAACTATGAGAGAATTTGAGCTTTAACAAAATAGAGCTTTTCCAAGTTGATTTTAAATCAAATTTGTCTGAGTTGTGGATAATAAAATTTGTGATCAATAAATGACACATGAAACAAAACTGAAGGTTGTGAGAAACTGATTTTTTGAGGGATTCAAAACACTAAATTGCACTTTTTCGTATGATGAAACTACATTTTCAACTCACTATTTTTATGAGATGTGAGTTGCTGTTTTCTACTTGAAAATGGTAATTGGTATAAAGAAGTGTTCAGAACTTTTGAAGTGGTCTATTTACTAGAGGATTTTGTTAATAATTTTTGAATTCTGATAAAAGGGCAGCTTTGATATGTTGCTCAGCAAATTGTGGTAGGAACATAAGCCTACTTATCTGTTGGGGATTTCTAAACCTGAGGGATCATGAAAAATAGGATTCTGTTTTCTTTGATAGAACTGTTTTGGTTGCTACTAGCTCACCTGGTTGGCTGGGGTTAGCCATCCATGAGTCGGCTAGGGTAACCCTAAGGACATGAGCTCTGGTCTCAGGCTGTGACCTTTTGATGTCCTCCAGGACAGAGAAAGCCAGATGGCTCGTTTTTCTATTGTGTGTGTGTAATTCGTGTATTGACTCCCTCTGCTTGTCTCTTCTGCTGCCCTCTTCCCCTTCCCCACGCCCCCACCTTCTTATACTTCTTCACCCTGTGCCTGTTAACTTGGCCATTGGAGCCCCACACAGCCCATGCTCACCTCCTGTCTAACAGTCTGAATGATTGATTGTGTTGGGAATTATTTTAGGTTTTCCTGGAGATTTCCATTCCTACACACCATTCAGAATTTGTTAATTTAAGGCTCACAAGCGGGTCATGGTGGCACACACATGTAATCCCAGTACTTGGGAGGTTGAGACAGGAGGATCAAAGTTTCAAGGACAGCCTCAGCAATATAGCAAGACTCTTAGCAACCTAGTGAGACCCTGTTTCAAAACAAAAACTAAGATAGGGCTGGAGGTGTAGCTTGGATTTAGAATGCCCCTGGGTTCAATCCCCAGGATCGATCAATCAGTCAATTAATCAATCAATCAATCAATCAATCAACCAATATTGCGCACAGCCTCTTTGGTCAAGAGGCAGCAAGACAAGGGGGAGAGCACTTGATATTGCAACCATTTCAGGTGGCTGAAGTTTCCAGAACACTTGCTATATGAATTAGACATCATTATAATTTAAATTACTGGTTTTAAAGAATCAGTTATAATATGACTGCTCTTGAAAGCTAATGTGTATTTTAGGTTTAGTATTTTAGTTTCTTAGAATAATTCTTATTCTCTTACTTATTGTTTAGTAAGTATTAAGATTCTAAATCATTTTACTGATCAATTTAAGGAGTTAAAGCATTGGAACTGAAATATGAGAGCTCTAGCGACACAAAAGAACAAATTTATATTATTATTTTTATCTTTTCTTGTGTTAGAAGCCTAAATGTTTTGAAGCTGAAATATAAAGAATGGAGGAAGAAACAAAAAATTATACTGAAAATACCAATTAAGCATGAATGTTGCCTGATTTATAATTCCATGTACAGAGATTATAAAGAAGAAATATAGCTCATGAAAAATGAGATGCTCTAAAATGGTAATTCTGACTATGTAATTGAGAATAATCCTGCTGAGAAAGAAAAGGAGTTAAATAAAAGTGTGGCTATATCACGAGGTCTTGGATAAGCCCAGAATTGAAAGGGGTAAGTACCAAAGATAGAAGAAAGGGTAGAAAAGCTAGGTTTATTGAGAAGAATAAGGAATGATCATAGTCATTCATTCATTCATTCATTCATACCACAAATATTTATTGAGAAGTTTTCACGTGCTACATGCTTTTGTTTTGCACTGTAGGTCCTAAAATATAACGAGGTAGCGGCTCCAAGAGTCTGTTGTGATGTCACTGAACTGTAAGGCTGATCAACATGGCCGAGGAAGCACCACTCGACCCTGTTTTGTTTCTAAAAGGGAGAGCGGGACTCAGCCCACCGCAGTGGAAACACAAGCTGCGCCTGGGGTAGGGAAGAGAAGAGAGTGTGTCTGATCCCAAAGTCAGTGGGACCATCCCAGACGTGTGTGTTTGCACGTACAAAGGCGTGCGCTCAGAGTTGTGCAGGGGCGGTCGAGCAGTCGAGCAGTCGTGCAGCTTGCTCACGGTTGGTTTCCTTCCTAATTGTGAGACACATCCTGGTAAAGGTCTGTAGATGAAAGTGGTTTTCAAGTGCGTGGGACATTTGCCTGCCAATGCGAACTGAGTAGCTCTGTGGTTGCAGGTGGATTGGTGAGCAGGCTCCCTGTGATTGTAAACACGAGGTAGCGTGCAGCTTGATGAGAACGAGTGTGACTTTGCTGGTTTTGATAGGTTCACTAGACTCGTTCGTATGTGGGATAATTTCTCTTAGCTTTGTAAGTGGCTGTAGTGTCTGTTGGGAAACACCAAGGTAGTTAGGATTAGAACCAAGATTGCTGGATTTCTTATTGAGCATTCTTTCCATTGCATTGGGCTGTTGCTTTGAATGATCCAAACATTGCGCTAGATTGAAAATAATAATAACAGCTAAAGTATAATTAGTGCAATTGTATGCTATGCACTACTCTAAACACTTTATATGTGTGTGTTCATTTAATCCTTGGAGCAATCCAACAAATATAATTTTAGCAATGAGAAAACCGTAGTTCAAAAGAACAAGTAATCTTTCATAGGTCTCACAAAGATTTGAACCTTGGCAGCCTGGTGCTGGGACGCATACTTCTAACTTGTATACTGTGCTGCCTCTGAAATAAGAATGAGGCGATTCCTATTTTACTGAGACCATGCCACAGTTAAGAGTTGTCTTTGCTGTTGTTGTTGTGGTGGTGGTAGTACTGGGGATTGAACCAGGGGCATTCTACCTCTGAGCTAAACCTCCAGTCTCCCCTTTTTATTTTGAAACAGAGTCTTGCTAAGTTGCTGAGGGTCTCATAAAGTTGCTGAGGCTGGCCTAGAACCTAGGTTCCTCTTGTCTCAGCCTTCCAAATACTGTGATTACAGGAATGTGCCACCATGCCTGGCATCTTTTTTTTTTTTTGTGGGTACTGAGGACTGAACCCAGGATCATTCTACCTCTAAGCTACATCCCCAGCCCTCCTTCATTTTTTATTTTGAAGCAGGGTCTCTCTGAGTTGCTAAGGGCCTTGTTAAGTTGCTGAGGCTGGCCTCAAACCTTCAATCCTTCTGTCTCAGCCTCCCAAGTATTGGAATTACAGGTACGCACCACCACACCAGGCTATGTATGAGGTATCTTCATATCTGTAAAATATTTACACAGTCTTTCCTTTCTCCACCAATTATAAAAATGTTATATAAATGATAGCACAAGACATTTGAGTGGATTTTTGGCAGGTGGAACAGGTGAACTCCTAGGTAATGGACTCATCTTCAGCATTAATATGATCTTTGGCCTCGCCTCTGTCTTTGAGCACCTAGTGACAACTCCCATAAAATCAGGCTTACCCTATCTTCAGGTAGGGTAATCTTGGAGATTTAATTTATATATTCAATGAAGTTATCAGGATTCAACATTCAGATAAATGTAAATGTAATATGTAAGGCCAAAATGATGGAGACTCTCTTGAGAGTGGTTCCTTGGAAAAGAGGAACTTGAAGTTTAAGGATTGAGAAGCCTGCGGTCTGGTGGTGCGACAGCAGGAAGCTCCTGGCTCACTGCTGAAAGGTCCTACTGATAAATTTGAGCAGGACCAGAGGAGCGGGGACACAGCCGCTGTCCTAAGTGCTTAGAGATCTGGCACGTGGGAGGGACAGTTGACTGGCTTTGTGCTACTTGCAAAGTACTGACAGAAAGCAAATGATCGTTTCACCACTCTGAAATGGGGAACTTCCAAACAACTAGAGCTGTCCGGCAGGGGAAGGGAGGTCTTGTCAAGTGGTGGAAGTCTCCTTGTGAGAATGAGGTGGACCATTTTGATGAAGATAAGACTTGTGTTAGAAAGTCGCGAAGGTTTCCTGTCCTTAAAATTGTGTGGTTCTATAATTTAACAAACTTGTCTCGACAAATTGAGAAGATAAGAGGAATTTGCTTCGAGGGAAATAGTATGCATATGAGTGGATTTTTTTTTTTACAGATCAAACTCAGTGGCAATTCTGAAGACTATAATTAAAGTCAGAACGGGGAGTGGCTATAGCATTTCTTCTTCAAACATTCCTGTGATGTTCTCAGATAAATATAAAAGTATGGAAAGAAACACAGTGGTCTGAATCCGACCTCTAGATTGTTGGACAGGTAAAGGGTAGACAGGTATTTGAGATCCCCTAATTACTCCCCAGTGTTACCCCTCTCCACCGATAGGAAGAAAAGCTGGCCAGGTTACAGATGAGAAGCTTCATTTGGGAAACTAACAATTCTTGCCTTCGTATTGAGTTAAATATGGAGATTTCATTTGTGAGACGGAACCAGATTAAATTCCTAGGTACCTAAGAAGACTACTAATGTAGACCTGATTACTCCCACCGGGTCTATTTGGATCTATTTTGTGTTATTTTCTATCAAGTTAACACAGAAGACTCAGGGTGGATTATAGTCCTCTTATGCACAGACTCCACCTAACTTCAGAGACAGTCTGTACACTAGGATCTTGGGTTTGGAAGAGATCTGAACGAAGTCCCTTCTTTCATAGATGTGGAAACTGAGTTCCAGAATGGTCACCTGACGTGTCCAAGGAGGCTCTGTTCAGTTAGCAGCAAAGTTAAGATGAGAATCTGGCTCTTGCACCTCTCTGTGACCCACCCCTGCTCCTCCATGCCGCCCTCTCTGCCTGTCCTCTAAACTCTGTGAAGGCGCGTGGAGTGGCAGGGTACACAGGCAAGAGGAGCACGCAGCCACGTGGTCTCCATTAAGTTAAAGGTTGTATATTTAAGTCTTCGGTATTTTCCATTTTTGTTAAACTTTGATCTCTGAAAGTAAAGTAAGAGTGAGTTCTTAAACTTGTGGTGAAGGTGGATGGGAATCTGAGCGTGATTTCAGGAGTGTCTAGAGCTACGACGTTCTTAGCAGCTTCTGCAGTTACCCAGGCTGTTGGTCCAGTAGTAGATAGATCAAGTATCCAAGTATTGTCTGTTGGGACAGCTTTGAAACTGGGTGAATCTATGGCCTCTGAACAGTGTCACTTTACCTAGTGCTAATTCAGTTCAAGAGAGGGCCCTCGCGCGTGAGTTCTTTAAGAACTGCAAGGTCTTTAAGAACTTAAAAAGTTTTCTTATGATTCCATTCCTTATACTTGCTTGTGCTAGGAATATAGATTTAAATGGTGGAATTTCCATTTTTAAATAATAATTGACTTAATATTGGATTTAATCTCGGTAATGGATTATCATTTAACATGTATTATGCTGGGTGAGATGGTGAATGCCTGTAATCCCAGTAGTTGGAAGGCTGAGAAAGGAGGATTGCAGGTTTGAGGCTAGCCTCAGCAAATTAGTGAGACCCTGTTTAAAAAATAGAAAATAAAATAGGGCTGGGGGTGTAGCTTAGAGGTAGAATGCACCTGGGCTCAATCCCCTGTACCACAGGGGAAAAAAGAAAAGAAAAGAAAAAAAAGTATCACATTTAGCACACCCCTAAATGAATATCAGATTCACTAAAATTTATAATGCAAATCAGAAATGCACAAAGCAAGCCGGGCATGGTGGCGCACGCTTGTAATCCCAGTACTTTGGGAGGCGGAGACCGGAGGATCTGGGTTCGCGGCCAGCCTCAGCTCTCTTGCTCTCTCTCTCTCCCTGTCTCTCTCTGTCTCTGTCTGTCTCTGTCTGTCTCTCTCTCTCTCTCTCTCTCTCTCTCTACTTAGTGAGGCCCTCCGCAACTTCGTGAGACCCAGTTTCAAAATAAAGTATAAAAAATAGGGCCGGGGGCGTAGCGCGGAGGTAGAACGCCCCTGGGTTCAATCCCCGGTAACAAAAAAAAAAAAAAAAAAAAAAAGAAATGCACAAAGCAGGCACTTAATAAATGTTTATTGAGTCCATCCCATTAAGATTTTGAAAATAAACTTATAAATATTTAAAATATGTTTGTATGTTTAGAAATAATCAAATTGATGCAGTTTGAACTGAACACATGCTTTTGGGCGGTTCTGACCAGTAATCCTTGTGTCAATACCATCTAAGTTGACATAGAAGTTTAACAGGATCACGGAACCTTGGATATTGTAGAAAAAGAGGCGAGAATAGATTAAGTTGGCGGTGACAGATTCCCAAATTGCAGTGCATTAATTCAGCAGATTAAAGAACATATACATTTTAAAGTTGAACTTAAAAATAATTTAGGATATTTGAAGGTGAAAATCTAAAGAGACATAGCTCTTCTGGCTCATGTGGTGTCAGGGACGGGTCGAGGACCAGGGGAGGGGTCATCACTGCCCGAGGTTGGTGCGACTGTGACCGCAAGTGGGATGCCGGCCATGGCTTCTCCTCCTCTGCTCCTCCCTCCAGGCAGGGACGTTCTGTTCACGGTGGGTACTCCCACCACAGAGCCAGCTCCTGATCTAGACTCAGGCGTGCAAGGACTTCTCGTTGGGACCAGATCCTGGCCTCGTGATCAAGCCGGCACCTGACACGTGTTCCTTCTCTCCGGTCTCTTATCTCAGGCCGTGGCCCCCTTGCCTTCAGCCCTGGCTGCTCACCAGAGTCAACTGAGGATGGTTACAGATTCAGGCACTTTGAGAACTTCCAGGTCTGCGGCCAGGCGTGTACTGACAAGACATCCGTGTGTGTTTCTGACCGCGCTGAACCACCTTTTGGTATGGGGGGCCTGCATCCTGCTTGCTCATCTACCTGCTCCCCATGCCCTGTGGCTTATTCTCCTTCCGCTGTAATGACCCCTCCTTTAGGTGTTTGATTCGATTTGTGTTAATCAGCATTTGCAGGCATAGCTTTTTTAAGATCATTAAAAATTTGAAAATTGGAACCAGTTGATTGAGTTACAGAGAAGCAGACCTCAGTTAGGACTCTCTGCATGTGCTTAGTTAGCATCTCTTCTGGCCCCTTGATACGGATTCATCCACTCCGTCATCCTTGTGTGGATTATCCTTTTTTTTCCCCCTGTATCTTTATTCTGTGTTCTATAATTGCTTCCAAAACACACTGGGTCACCTGCGTGTTGATTGTAGGTAGCAACATGAACACACACGTGTCTATTTTGAGCATGAGTGTACACTAGTTTCTGTGGCTGCCTGCTTGTGAGGTGGATCTGAGAAGTGATTGCAGTCTCTGTGAGCCGTTCCTCTGACATACTACACGTAAGGCTTATCCAGATGAAAGGCTTCTTGTTGGTTTTAAGATGATTTGTGAAGCCATTAACACAGATGAACCAAAAAGAAATGAGATCTTTTCCTTTACTGAATTTTGTGGTCAGTGTTCTCAATATTTATCAATAAAAATAACATTGGGGCTGTCAGATTCCTTGCCCAGGTTTATGACCAAACATCGATTTCTAGTTGCGATGTTAAACTATGATCTGTCTGACATGATTTAAATATGTGGATAAGACCAAAGGTAGTCAATTTGCTGAGCACCACGAACTCATTTTCTAGTTATCTGCTGGGCCAAGAGCGTGACGCCACGTGTGGGGGCTGCACAGATGAAAGCGAGGGCCTTTCCTAACGCGCCGACCAGAGGCCGCGCTTCCCGAAGGTCAGGAGCTCAGCACCACGTGCGCCATTTTTACTTACTGCGCTGATGGCGTTTCAACTATCACTATTAATTACTCTTCATCCTCAAAGACAATTTTAGGAATTCATCTATCAGTACTTCTTATATTTGTGAATTACTGGCACAAATAATTTTGGGGGGAACACTGGGGATTCAACTCAGGTGCATTCTATCTCTGAGCTACATCCCCAGCCTTTTTTATTTTTTATTTTGAACCAGGGTCTTGCTAAGTTGCTGAGGGTCTTGCTGAACTGTGGAGGCTGGCCTTTAACCTGTGATCTTCCTGTCTCAGCCTCCCAAGTACTGGGATTATAGGGTGCACCACCACATCCGGGGACACAAACACATCCGGAGGCTGCCACCCCCCTCTACTGTGCACCTTTTTTTTTTAAACCGGCTGCCATGAATGTCACGTTCGTTTCTGTGTTTGCATGCGGTCTGTCACGTTCACCCCTGATGTGATTTAGAGACACTATAGAAAAGAGAGGTGAGGGAGAACAAGAGGATGAAGCCAAGGAAAGAGAGCAAGTCTACTGGAAATCCAGCTTAAAACGGAGAGGATCTCAGAGTGGGCGCTCGGGCTTTCTATCTTCGGAACACTTTAAACCAGTGTGTGCTTTTGTAGAATTTTAGAATTGAATGCCACCTTCCAGATAATGCGGTTCATAGGCTTAGTTGAAGACGAAGGGCAGAATGGAAAGGTGAGGTGCATGGTCATGGTCCACTGACTGGTCACCGTGCTGCTGCGCGTCTGCATCTTTATTTTTAGGACGAGGAAAGTAGGGCACCGGCCTGGCGGCGGGGTGGGAGGCGAGCTCCGCAGAGGCCTCCGCCTCGGCCAGTCAGCGGGCAGTTCCCAAACTTTGTTTTTCTCATTTCCTGTATTTGTCAGCTCCTCATCCTTTCTGGAGATTCTCTGTTCCTCCGTCTCTCTGGCGTGTGGTCCCTGTTCTACGTCGGGTCTGGTCTGGTGGGCAGTGTCCTTGGGGGACCTGGCTGTACTCTTCTTGGCCCAGCCCTCTGTCCGTGCACATTCCCTTAGGACCATCTCCATGTAGGGTCAGTACTTACCATGAGCCCCACAGCACACCGGGTCTGCGCCAGTCCTAGGTGCCAGCAGTCCCTGAGCCGCCGCGGGCGCCACCACTCTGTCCCTGTGCATGCACTGCCGCCCCATGAGCTCGGGCACTCTGGCGCCTAGCGCTCGGGCTGTGGTCTACACCCTGGGTGACAGGCGCGGCGTGGGCTTCTTCATGAACATTTCCTGTCTTCAATGGCTCCTGCTCCTCCTGAATTCCATGTCAATGTCAGAGCCACTCAGAGACCAGCAGAGACTCGGAAGTCAGTTCTGAGGCTTCCTCCGCCCCGCCCCGTCCTGCCCTGCCCTGCCCTGCCCTGCCCTGCCTATTCTTCTTTGCCTGGGGTTTTCAGTGGACTCTCCACTAGATTGTTCTCCAGGCCTGCTTCCCTTTCTATGATCTTCTGGAATCCTCTCTGCACAGGGCTGCTGGGTGACACCGGTGGAGACCCAGCTGTGTCAGGCTCTCATAGAGCCCCGCTTCCTGGGGCTCCCGCTGGCTGCGGCTGGCCTGCCTCTGAGGACCACCTGCGCTGAGACCCACTGTTCAGTGCTTGGTCTTCTTGCTTGTGCCTTTTCTCTGCCTGGTCCAGAACACCCCAACTCGTGGCTTCCTGATTTGTATCGCTTGGCAAAACTTTAAAAAAAATTGTGGGACATTTCAAATATTCACAGAGGAGGGATAAAAAGAAGTCCTGGGAATTCCTCAATTCGACATTAACATTTCAACACACTTTCTTTTTTCTTTTTTTTTTTTTTTGGTACTGGAGATAGAACCCAGGGGCATTCTACCTCCGAGCTACATCCCCAGGCCTATTTTTTATTCTTTATTTTGAAACAGGGTCTCACTAAGTAGCCGAGGCTGGCCGCGAACCTGGATCCTCCGGTCTTAGCCTCCCAAGTACTGGGATTACAAGCGTGTGCCACCACGCCCGGCTCAACACACTTTCATGAATCCCCTCTCCTCACCTTTTTTCTTTTGCTGGTGTATTTTAAAGTGAATTCAAGATACCATACAATCGTACACAACAACATCGCGTCACTAATGAAACTGACAGTAATTCCTGAGATCATCCAGTTCCCTGTCTATAATGAAAACTTCCAAGTTGTTGCAAGAGTCTTTTATAGTTAGATTTTTTGAATAATGATATAAATAAATACCACATATTACTTTTGGTTAAGTCCATAATTCTGTTTTAATCAAGAAGAGATGTCCTTCCCCCCTTTTTTATTAATGTCACTTATAGAAACCAGCTCAGTGGTTATCTACAGTGTTCCATAGTCTGTATATGTTTTCTTGTGGTATCATTGAACTTGTTTTTCTACTGAATTTTCTAGAAGTAGAAATAAGCTTTGGAGGTTTGATTGGATTCAGGTCCATCTATCTATCTATCATCTATATATCTATTATCTATCATCTATCTATCTCTCTATCATCTATCTATCATATATTATCTGTCATCTATCTATCATCATCATCTATCACCTATCATCTATCTATCTATCTATCTATCTATCTATCTATCTATCTATCATCTGTTAACAGTGACCATTAGTGGGTTCCACTAATGATAGCCCAAATCTTATCGGAGTCGCCATCAGCATCTCTATTATCATCCATTGATGATCGTTGCCCAAATCAATTATTTAAGTAAGGACTGCAAAATGGTAACTGCACAATTCTGTCATTTCTTCCACATTTACTGGCTGGAACTTTCCCGTAAAGAAGAATTTTACCTTATCAACTAAGACCATTTGATTATCCTGAAATACAGGTTGTATGGGAGCAAGAGGGGGAAAGTGATAGTTATTTCACTTTTATATCTAGCTAAGTTTCATTCCTTAATGCGGAGGCCAGGAGGTTTCATCAATGGGAAGCCGTTGCTGATCACGCAGAGCCGAGCCAATGGCTGCGTCCCGTGGAGTGGGATCCCGTAGGTACCTCGCCATTAGCCTCACGTTCTATTGAAAACATCCCATTTTTTAACAGGAAATTCATTTCACAGTAGACGATTTGGCCTGAAGTAATGCTACTGAGAGCAACATGGTAAAATATGAACCTCCCCAACAACAGGCTGTTCAGAATCATTACAGCATTGCCTTTTCTCCCTGGGGCAGTTTTATAAACATCAGGGTCTCTTGGAGCATTTCTGTCCATCTTCAGAGTTTACAAAATCATTATATTTAAAATTTCTATCTAGTTGTCAGCTAGATGTGTTTCCTTCATGGTTTTGTGATAGTTAAAAGTCGAAACCGATATATATACTTGAAAATGGCACAGTACTTCAATATGACATCCCAAGCAGTAGAATAGTATATGGAGATTAAAAATAGAACTGTATAAATGTAACTATTAGCATGTAGATATTTTTATGTTTTATTCTGAACTGATGCAAAAAGGTTACCAAAAAACGTGCTGCTGTCTCATTATTTTTTTGATCACATATAGAGATGTTGCCATCCTATAATTCTTATTATTGTTGTTTTGGGACTGGGGGTTGGACCCAGGGGCATTCTATGCCTGTGCTATACCCCCAGCCCTATTTTATTTTGAAACAGGATACAGTCTATTGTTTCAGCAGTCGGCGTTTACTAAGACAAGAGTCTCAAAGTATCTTTAAGGCTAGATTTGGGGCACTGTGCTGATGAAATCATTATCAATAAAAAGTATATTCATGAAGAACTGTGGTCCACATGGAATCTGAAAACACGACACACGCGCGGCCTTTGTAAAGGCCACCCCTCTGCGGTGAACGTGTCCCGCACGCTGCGCCTCAGGTCGGGTTGTTCAACTAGAGCTATGGGTAGCTTTTAGACCTTTATGAATGCCATGAAATTGTGTGTAAAATTTTAGGTATATGTACTTATTTTGGTAGAAAGAAATCATAGCTCTCATCAGATTATTAACACCATCCAATACCTAGCCAAAGACCCCTAGTTTTTGCACCTAAAATTGTAATGGAACACATTTCTGCTCATGTGGAATTCTGGAAACATCTGCTTGACCTGCAGTTTGGTTGCTAGGTCAGCCTTGACACTTACTAAAATGTGTTCTGAGTCTCCATAGCTTCCATGTATTTCGTGAGTCAGATATTTACTGTAAGAGTACCACCCCAACAGACCCCGGTTTTACATCCTTTTTTTTTTTTTTGCGTGTGAATATGACACACACTTAGATCACAGATCTTGAGTGTTGTTTGAATTCAACTATTTCAAGTCACACCCCAACTTTTTTTTTAATTAGTTCTAACCTTTCCAATGAATAGTAACTAGCTCTTTATTTTCTCAGACGTTATATTAATTACGCATGGAAACTAAATACAATACGAAGAAATATACCACACTAACTTAGGATCCAGGAGGTAGAACGAGTGGACCTCTGTCTTCTGGGCGGGGGCTGGGAGGCAGGGACAGCCCAGTGAGAGGTCACAGTCAGTCCAAGGCTCATGGCCGGAAGTCTGGGGACTTTTAGGCAGACAGGGCAGTGGGCAGAGCTCTCGGTGCTTTAAATTCATGTTGAGTTAAAGGAGTCATGTGTCAGTACCATTCAGTTACTCCAGAAACTAATATCTGACAGTTCTCCAAGCCAACCTAGTAGAGGCGAAAGAGTACCCCAAGGGGAACCAAATCCCCATGTTCAAAACAGCTTGACCGTTTATTTTGGATGCATTGTTATTATCCTCCTGTGTCTGTTTCCTCATCTGTTAAAATGGGCAATATTATAATCGAACTAACCGCATCGTGTTCTTTTGAGGATTAAGTGAGCTAATATGCATGAAGCACTTAGGACAACTGCAATGAAGTGTGCTTAGGGTGTGCTCACAGAGCGGGGGAAGAGGTGGAGGAGGAGAGCAGTAACTGCCGGGGAGTAGAGTGTGCCTGGAGGAGAAGTCACCGTCCTCTGCCTGTCCTTCTTCTCTGCCCTCCTGCACACGCGCGCACACACCCAGCCTGCGCCCTTCCAGGTACGGGGGTGGTAGAACCCAAGCTGAAGGTAGTGATTTCCATAAAAATGGTGGACTCACGGTGCCTCTGGGTTTGAGAAATTGTGTAGTGATTATTTGTAAAAAGAGAAGACAAGGCCTGTGCTCGGCATGGCCGACCGGTGTCCTCAGACGTAGACGGAGCTGACTGTGCCACCATGGTGTGACACTGATTCATGTTTGGTTTGCAGAGCACCTGTGTTCTCGGAGTATGTTTACACATTCTTATGGCTAGATTGGTCTACCTTGTGTCTAAATGTGGACATATTCAAAAGAAGTGCCATTTTTTCTATTGTTCAAGAAACCACATCTATTTTTTTCTTATTTTCACTTTCTACCACCTCTGTTTTGGTCATGTTCCCCAGCGAGCTTCCATCCACTGTCCCTGTGTGTCTTTGTTCTGGGTGGAACTGAAGGTTTTCTTCCTTGTCGGCTTCCAGCGCAAGTTCTGCTGAGCCCTACACGACTGGCGCGCCGGCATTGATGTGACTTAGCAGGGTGAAGCCTCGTGTCTGAGTCTTCAACGACAAGCAGGCCTAGCCCCTCCCAGAGTGCACACAGGCCCACAAGGTGGTCAGAGCTGGAGACCGCTTGACTAACGCCTCAGGTAAATCCCAAAGGCTTCTGCCAAGATGCTCACGTTAGCCTTTCCTCCTCACCTGACGTGCAGACCGCAGACAGCAGAACCTTAAATAGCTGTGATGTTTCCTCCTCAGCTGCACCTCATCTCATCTGAGATGCAGCATGAAATAAAAAAACAAAGCGAGAGTAGCCAGGGTGGCTGGAGAGAGTGTGATCGCGCCGCGTTGGACTGAGCTTCAGGCTCAGTGCGCAGGCTCTGTAATCCACGCATCAAGGTAGACAGGAACTCAGAGGAGGTCAGGTTTTGTCTAAAAAGAGAGAAAACTGGAGTTAAGGTTCACATTCTTACCCATTGGGAGCAAGAAGGAAAGATTAGGTTCAATTCACATGTTTCTATTTACATCAATAAGTGCTATTTACGTCAATAAGTAGACAACTTATTTATACAGTTATCTACTGTGTTTGCTTTGGTCATCAATTTTGGACACAGGGTAGTATTTTGAAAATAATGTACACATGCTTTAAATTTTAGGGTGGTTATGAAGGAAAGGATGGCATCCTTGTGTTTCTGTGGCACAGGATAGATTTTCCTTAATTACGTTTGCATAGTTTTTGATAACGTTTACTCTTAAAAATGTGTCTGTGAGTTAGGTGTGGGTACAGGTGAAAAGTCTTAGAGTGATCTGTGATTTAAATTTTTATTTTTTATTTTTGGCACTAGGGATTGAACCCAGGGGCATTCTACCTCCAAGCTACACCCCCAGTCCTATTTTTTATTCTTTATTTTGAAACAGGTCTCGCTAAATTACAGAGGGCCTCACTAAGTAGCTGAGGCTGGCCACAAACCCAGATCCTCCGGTCTCAGCCTCTCAAGTACTGGTATTACAAGCATGCGCCACCACGCCTGGCTAAATGTTTTTTTTTTTTTTAAATATCCATACTTATATTTTGAAGACATTATTTTAAGATTCCAAAGTTTCTCCTGAGGCTCATATTTTAAAAGCTAACCATTGAGTCCGGTAAGGGAAGTATAAATGGAACTCTTGCCGTGGCTTTGAGTCCGATAAATTACCAGTTTAAAGACACAAGTGTTGATATTACTGAGTTTTACGAAAATGATTGAAATATTTCTGTAAGAAAATTTGTGTATGAGGTGGCAAGATTAATTTGACTAGTTCTTAATTGTTTTAAAATGACTGATAAGAAGCAAAACTACAGGGACTAATAGCCCTAGAGCTAAAGAAAGGAAAATAATTACTGTATATTCCTTTCGAATTTTACTGGAAGAAGCCTCGAATTTTTAATCTGAGAAACTCGACGTGATTATTCAGTCTAGACAAGTGTTCATTTAGACCGGGGTTTTCTACAGTGAGTTGTATCAGCCTCCTTGTAGAGTCCCTCACACTGTCCATGCTTCCTTTTGAACTATGCATTTAAGAAATTATTTTGACATGATTTTAGACTTACAGTGAAGTGACAGAAAGAATACTGAGTTTATTTATACCCTTTATCCAGCTTCTGCCAGTATTAACTTACATAACCAGAGCACAGGGACCAAACCAGGAAGTTAGCGTCGATACAATGCTATTACTAAATATAGACCTTCTTCTAACTGCAGTTTTCCTACGAATGCTATTTTTGTGATCCAAGATCCAATCCAGAATCCGCAGTCCACTGAGTTGTTGTATGTCCACAGTCTCCTCCGGGATGCGACAGCTCTTTAGCCTGTCCTTGTCTTCCACGACCTGGACAACTTCGATAAGTGCTGGTCAATTCCTTGGTAGGATGGCTCTTACTTTGGTCTGGATTTCTCATGAGGAGACAGAGGATGTGTGCTTCCGGCCACACCCACGGAAGTGGTGTGGTTTTCTCAGGGGTCACTCAGTTATTTTCTCCGGTGCTATGATCTTGACCAGTTCAGGTGCTGTCTGCCGTGTTTCTCCACGGTAAATTCACCATTTTCCCCATTGAATTAACAAGGATCTTGGTGTACGTACAAGGAGACCATGTGAATGTCTTGCCGCTTCTTGAGCATTGGTATTAAACCCCGCTGGTTTTAGTACCTGTTCCTGAGCCTTGTTTGCAGCAAGCATCATTGTGATGTATTTCTTTTATTTATTTATTTATTTATTTATTTATTTATTATTATTATTTTTTTTTGCAGTACCGGGGATTGAACGCGGGGGCGTTCTACCTCCGCGCTACGCCCCCAGCCCTATTTTTTTTATACTTTATTTTGAAACCGGGTCTCACGAAGTTGCAGAGGGCCTCACTAAGTAGAGAGAGAGAGAGAGAGAGAGAGAGAGAGAGCTGAGGCTGGCCGCGAACCCGGATCCTCCATCTCTGCCTCCCAAAGTACTGGGATTACATGCGTGCGCCACCACGCCCGGCTGCTTTTTTTTATATTGATGTGAATTTTTTTTTTTTTGTAAAGAAGAACTGTTCCTTCTCCCTCGTTTATTGGTTGATAGATTCCATGATTGATTTTCACCATCAATACATTTCATCAGTGTGGATTCCTGAATATTTATTTTAATCTTATACTTGATGATCTAACATTCAATTATTTTATTTTTTTAATTGTCTCATTTTTGGCCATTGGGAACTCTGGAGGTTGACTTCTATGGCCTTGGGAGGGGCCCGTCCCGTTTCTATCACTGTTGTTTCTGGCCCCAGGAGAGAGGAGAGGTCCCAGAATGGGCTCAGCCACTTCTTCACGGAATCTGCTGGGCTGCAGCTATGAACCATTGGAGATATTCAGAAACTGAAGTCTCGTCCCGTGGGAGAATGGTATTTGGAAACTGAGATCTTGCCCCATCTGTTTATGAAAAAGAACTATGATTTTAGGAGGCTAGATAAAAAGAAAGAAATACTAAATAAATGGGTCAGAGTGTTGAGAGGTGCACAGCTGGCCACGGAGGAACCTTCCAGGCCTCGGGTCTGGGGGCCCGCGCCCCGGCAGCTCTGCTCAGGTGTGGAGTCTGAGGAGCATCACATCCTGTCTTTTTCCGAGACCTACACGCACTCGGCCTTATCTTTAATTTTTACAAACAATCCACTTCTCTCTTCCTTTCCGCTTACCATCTTCTCTATGAATGAGACCCTGCCGGTGAGGAAGTGGTTTGTTCTGCTCCCATTGAAAGTGCGAAACACACAGCAAAAGCAAAAGCAGAAGTAACATGTCTCTCCTTTCAAACACTCGCGATCAGGGTATGAGAAGGGACAGCGCACTCTGTCACCTTCCCGCGCCACAGTCTCAGTGGAAGTGGTACACACACCACGAATCCTGCCCCTCCGGCTTCCGGGCCCTGACAACGAAGTGGGCATCTTTGTGGGAAATAATGCGACTCCACAGATCACCGCCTGGGTGCTAACACTGCTCTTAATGAGGTGCTGTGTATGAATTAATTAAATTAGTGTGCCCCTCCTGTGGCAAGCTCTGTTTAGTGTTTGTCTGGCTGCCTAATTTATGAGGATAGAATTATGGCACCGTCTCTGCCTTGCTTGTTTTCATCAAAGACATGGGCTAATTTGCAATGAAACTGTCAGTCAGGTCCTGCAGTGGTCCACGCTCCAAGCCCGGAGCCATGGGCACTGGCTCCTCCTGCCCCTGCGCTGGGAGGGTGCTGGACTACAGGCCCCAGGGGAGACCAGTCTTTTCTTTTCTAGCAAATAGATAACCAACTTGTTCTCTATTTCTTAGCATATTTATAGCTTTATGTTTACCTTTCTTTCTTTTTTAATAGAGGGTATGGATTTAAAGCGGAAAGTGTATAAAAAATGCCAGTTTGTATTTGTTTGGAAGAAACCAAAGATGGTGTGTTTCAGATTGGAACAGCAGTGGCTAAAAACTCTCCACAATGGGTGGAAGAGTAATAGTACAACCGGCCGGCGGGAAAGGGAGAGTTTTGAAAGGCGATATTCTTCAACGTTGGGAAAGTACCGAGAGGTCAGCACGAGGCCCAGTAGAAAAGCCATTATGGAGGGAAGGGGGGGGACTTGGCTTTCATGTTGCTGTCAGGATTCGGCATTTGTTTTCTTTTTATTCTGACAAAACTCTTTTGGGGTGTGTTTTTTTCTCTCCAATTCAAACAGTTTATACAAGTGTTATTTTAAACTTCCTTGTGTTTACATCATCATGTCTTTTGAAAAGAAACTGGTTTTTTTTTTTAGTTTTATCTGGGAATTTTTAAGGACAGAGCTACTGTTTCCAAGACACACATGTGATCATTCACGGGAATATCTGTACTTTCTCTGATTGAGAAATAAGCATATGATGATTCAGGAATACGTTGTAAGGGGCTGCATTAAATGTGTATCCGTCTTCCATATAGATGATTACTTTGAAAATTTATCTGACTTGCGAGTTGCTGATTCATTACTTCATAAAACACTCACCACAGAAAGATATTTCACAAATACAAAGCTGACAGGAAGCCCCGCGCCAGGCCGTGAGCCAGGGCAGGGCCGGCTTTAGGGTTTCGAGTTCTGACTTCTGAACTGTCATCAGGCTACTCATCTGCTTGATTTTCCTCAAGGAATTTGAGGCCCAAGAAGAGAAGAAGCCAGAAACCCATTTCCAAAGAGATGAGTCACACTGGGTGGCTTGACAAAGGGCTTTTGAACAGATAGGAGGGAGAGACATTTCATCATTAGCTCAACTTTATACTTCGTAGCATTGTACTTTCTGTTCTAATAGTTACCAGCGCCGAGTGCACGATTCTTCTCTTTCTGTTCTCTCCAGGGAGTTTTCTATTAAAAAAAACACACACCAAAAGGCAGATTTTTTTTTTTCATGTTTTATCAGCCGGACTTAAAGCTGTTATTAGTCTCCTTGGCCTGGTGATTAAATAGGTCTTTAATAGTTCCAGTGCGGGGCTCTGCCTGTGTGTCATTTCCTTGGTTGGAAACACTCTGTGGCTCCCCACTGCCCACAGAATTCCTCGCGGCGATGCTGGAAACCTTCCGTGAGGTCCGCTCAGCGGTGCCGGCCTCCTCCTCTGGATACGTGCCGTCCAGAAGGGACGGTCCGTCTTCTCTGAACACGGGTCGCTCCGGGCTTCTCTCCTAGATGTGTGTGCTTGCTTGTGTGGTCCCTCTCCTCGCAGGCCCCTGAGTACACATCTATCTTGGCTGAATTACTACATCCCTTTCAAAGTCCATATTTCACGCTCCCGACCTTGTGAAACTTCTCTTGCCCAGAAGATGCAAGGAATTCCTCTCTACTAATCCCACAGGACTTATTTCATCCCCAAACATTAATGTAGCACCTTCTGGGGGCTGGGAGGATGTGCCGCCGGGCACAAGGACAAGGTGGCCTGCTCTTGTGGGCCTCGCACTCTGGCTGAGGCTGGAGGAACAGAAATAAACAAGTAAATACAATCCCCAAATGTGAACTTCTGCTGGTAATGTGGGCTGTGGATACAGCTAGGGCGACGTGACGGACTGTGTGAGATGAGGGAGGGAGGGCAGGGGTGACCCAGGTTTGCTGGGATGACCAGGGGCCTGAGGAGGTGTCCTTGGGCTGTGACATGAATGCAAAGGAGGAAGCAGCTGTGGGAGGAAAGGGGAGCCAGGTGCAAGGGCCCTGGGGTTCCAAGAATAAAAGGAAGGCTGGTGTCTGTGGCCCAGTGAGCCAGGGAGTGGAGGTTGTGTGCTCTGCGCAGTGGGTAGGTGCAGGCCGGGGGCATTTGGGGAACAGTGGGGTATTGATTTCAAGCTCTTGGTAGAGATTTAGGCAGAAAGTGTAATGATGGGATTCTCGGTAATCCATTTAATTTGTCCAGGCCTGGGCACAGTCCTCTCTAGTGATGGATTATGGAGTCTTTGGTATAGGAATGATGTATTAGTCACCTTCATTCAGAGATAGGCAGCAGTCAGGAAGTATCTGTTGAATTGCTGAATGCAGAAAGCATAGGGATTCTCCACATTTATTATTATATTACAGCAGAGGGGATTCTCAACATTTATTTATTATAGTAAGGTAAATAATAAGTTAACAAATTTGGGCTGGGAAGCCAATCTTGACTTCCTTGCCATCTCCCTGGGACTTTTGGATAGTTCTGTCCATAGGTGAAACAGAGGAACTTGGTTTTTAAAAAATGAACATATTTAAGCAAAAACTTTTTTTTTTCTTACTGCAACTGAAAACTACATCTTCAGTAAGTATTTAGGAGAGAGATACAGTCGTGTGGTGAACCGTAACAACCTACATGCATCTGATTAACTTTCTTTCATGATTGATTCGACGGTGAGGCTGTCTATGAGACGCTTAGCAGGCGTCAGCCCTGACGGTGTCATGTCCTCTCACGTCAGTCATTTTGTAAGTCTGTTGGTGTCTTTACCGAGGGCCTGTGCTAGGGGTGAGGCAGACTCCACGCGTAGTGGCACTCGCAGAAGCCACAGACGGGGGAGAGGAGCCTCCATGCCTGGGAAGAAGCCAGGAGAAGCCGTGTGCTCATAGAGGGTTAGGTATAAAGCAATAAATCCACGCTCTGTTCTTTAACCAAATTATATTTTAGTAGTTTGACTTGAGGCCAGTTCTGATTACACAAACGCATTCTTCTGATGCTCTTTTTTTTTATTATTATCATTAATACTCTGAAATTCTGGATCGGAAAACCCAGTCTAATCGGATGGTGGAATTCAGGCTGGAGTCCTCCGAGGGTGTGGCTTATTGTTCCTTTCCCAACTCTTAAATAATTCTGAACACTTTAACCAGCCAAACAGAAAAAACCCTCCAGGCTTTTTGTACAGTTGTTTTCTTTCTTTCCTGCGACTCCCAGTACCATTACATAAGTTACCTGGAAATCGTACAGCTTGACGCCCTGAGCCAGGCAGACAAAATACCTGGGATTCTTACCGCTTCCCATGCGAGTGCCAGGGAGGGCGATTGGGGGATGATAAAGAAGAATCCAGGGGAAGTGTTTTAACTTCACACTTAAAATTTAAATTTACCCATAGCATTTTAAGGCGAGTGACACTTTCTCTGATATGTTCTTTTCATATTGCCAAAGCCAAAAAGGACAGAGGCAAACCACGTCTCCAGGGAGCTGTAGCTCACTGTGGCCTTTCAAACAGTTGGAGCAAACTGGAAGTCACCTCTTCTTGTTTAGGCCTTACTCTTGTTTGTCAGTAGTCGTGCTCATGTAGGAGTTGACTGAAAAGGAGCGGAAGTTCTGGAATCCCCTCTGGACACCACCTGAGTCCCGGGGTGCGAAGACCCCTGCTCTTCACAACTCTGCTCGGTGATGAGATTAAACTGACTCAGATCCATTCTCTCCAATAGTTTAGATCATCACGGCGCAATCAGCTGAGTTTCTGGTCATAGAATAAAGTTGTGGACTTCATATTTATTCTCAATATAGTTTGAATAGCTAGAGTGATATATAACCCTGGGGAATTACCTAGAATCAAAATCCCTGCCTCATCTTTGCGTTCTCTAGAACAAGGCCTCTCTTGGAATTTAGCTGTAGACACGGGTCTGCATTCCATGCCTCCCACTCCCTCCATCCCAACGGTTCTTTCTGTTTCTAGCCTCAAGCGCACCTCTCCTCTCTGCCACTTGTTAATACGCACTTACTCACAATGGTGCTGTTTTGGGTGTTGGTGTGTCCCGATCGACCGATGCTTCACAACTTAAAGACTCTTTCAGCAAACCCTTGAGCCTCAGAGTTGGCTCAGGTCTTTCTGATGTTGTTTTGGAAGCCATCCTCAAAGTAACCATTGTTTTCAAGCATTCACTTTGAAAAGAAATCAGCATCTGGATTCATTTTTGGTCGTTACTCTTTAATGGAACCCTAAGTCCCCTGGAACTGAGTTCTCCAGGACCGTTTTGTGAATTATCTCGTCTGTGTAAGTTTTCCAGTACTTTGCTACCTTTGGGGCATATTTGTAGTTGGGCTAGAGGGCATCCAGTTCTCCCTCAGGTCCTCTGCCTCTGAGCCTACGTCAGGCTGGCTTCCCTTCATCCCAGTAAGTCCCAGTGTGCCAGGTCATCTCTCCTTGGGTCCACGCTCACTGCAGACCCAGGTGGAAGGTCCTTGAATGACCACGTCACCCTGCCACTTCTCTCGTTGTAGCCAAGTTGAGCAAGAACTAAATGTCCCCATTTCTTGAGTAAATACCAGGTGCTAGCTAGACATCTTTAATCCGACAGTGACTCGTCGATAACGAGAGGGACTGTAACTCTTCTGCTAACTTTATAACAGAAGTCACTGTAGATAGCAGTAGATTATCGGTGAGTCCTCTGAGTTGACAAGTTCTTGTGGTATCAGAGAATAAAGTGATTTTTTATAGGCAAAACCAGCACAACATGCAACAATCAAATCCAACACCGATGGTCCCCGAGTTGCAGATATTTGGACATAAAGATGTTAAACCCTGTAAAGAACTGGTTCTTTAAATAATATCGCTTTTGTATTACACCAATAGGAAGGAACGATGATGCTACCATCCCTTTGAATTTTATTTAGTAGTAATGTTTCATAGAAAACTGGGGACACTGGCACTGCCCCACCGGGGCCTTCTCTTATACCGGGGTTGCTTTCCGCTGTGCTATAAACACCCTATGAGCATACCTACAAACTTTTTTGGAAAGCATATATTTCTGGAAGAGTTCTGGTGGAGGGGAAGTTGCGAGTGTGGGACCCTCATTGGAATTCAGTCGCTTCTTTCTGGCTGGCTTTGGAGAAGTTTTGTAGTGCTTCCCCCATCTTCTACTCCCCCTGTGCGCTATCTGTTATCATAATAACAGTAACCCATACTGTCTGTTTCATGCTGTCATTGTGAGGATAAAATGAGATAATAGATGTGAAACACTTTGGAATTTCCAAGGTATTATTACCTGTTGTCTTTGCTGTTGGTGGTGGCTGGGATGAGAAACCCTCCAGGTTCACTCCTTAGCTGCTGATCTCGGGAGCAGGAAGCCACCAGGTGCCCCGATTATCTGCCTTCGTAGACTTCCCAGGGGCAAGAGGAACTGTTTACATGTTCTTATTACTCCTCCTAATCTGTCTGCTGTAGGGGAAGGGAAGAGGATGGAGTTACTGTCTACCTGGCCACTCTGCGTGTGTGCCCGCGCCCTTGAGTGTGTGTATCCTACACATACGTCTAATTTACCCAGTTATTTTTCTCTCTTTTTAAAGGCTGAAAATCCCGAAGTGATTTCCACTGTGGGTAGAGAATCCCAATTGATATCATTATTTCGAGAGAGGTATATACTTTTGAATTCTTCTACATGGCCTAATACATTCTACAACTGAGGAATTGTCAACTGATACAAGTATTTCTGCTTATAGAGAGGGTGTGTCAGCATTGACACTGACTTATTTTATTTTGTTTTGTTTTGTGGTTTAGAGGGTTGAACCCAGGAACATTCTACCTCTGAGCTACACCCCCAGCCCTATTTTATTTTTATTTTTGAAATAGGGTCTCACTAGGTTGATGAGAGTCTCACTACTTGCTGAGGCTATCCTCGAACCTGTGATCCTCCTGTCTCAGCCTCCCAAGTACTGGGATTATAGGCATGCACCACCATGCCTGGCTGACAGTGACTTTTTAAAAACAAACTTTTTATTTCAGATGGTTTTATATTTACAGAAAAGTTATAGTATAAAGAGTTCCCACAGACCCCGTACCTGGTCTCCTCTATCATTTTTATCTTACAGTAGCATGGTTCATTAATTACATTCAATTAGTGAACCAGTGCTGATATGTTGATATTAACTGAACTCCATACTTTATTCCAATTTCCTTTGTTTTTTCTTAATATTCTTTTTTTTCTATTCTAGGATCCCATGCAGAATCCCATCTTACATTTAATATCATACCTCTCAGGCTTCTCTTGATTGACAGTTTTACAGATTTTTTTCTTGTTTTTGGTGATCTTGTCAGTGTTGTGTATCACACACACTGTCTTTTAACCAAAGATTCAAGTTTTCTCAATAGAATAAAATGATCAGAGACTCACTCTCCTACCCACAAGTAAACCCCTATAGTGTGGATCAACACTTATTGGGTCCGTTAAGATAGACAAAATCCAAGCCCTTTTGGTAAACCAGTTTGTAACGTAGATAAAGGAATTGAATACTAGAAAAGGCTCTGTTATCTAGTGTACTCATGGCAATTAAAAATAGTTAATAAAACCCAAAGGTGAAGAAGTCATCAGAAGGCTTGACTGGTGTTCACATATACTTGAATTTTCTTATTTAATGGTATTCTTTCTTTAAAATTTTTAATACATAAAATTTTACATCTTAAACCTAACTCGAGACCTTGTACGTTGCAATACGTCTCAGCTGTTTGACAGCCTGTCCTTTAATCACAGGCCAATTTTCATCAGAAGTGTCAAGAATGACATACCTAAGTGTCACTTGGAGACTCTAAGGAGCGATTCGGGTATGGTAACATTACTTAGCATCGCTTGGCAATGATAAGATAGCTTGAAGTGTTGATTATAACCCCAAGTCTCTGCCTCTATTAATACTCAATAGGATCGAGTCATGGACTCTTCAAAGCTCTTTACAGAACTCTATGGGATGATTGCTTTTCTCATTTCATGATCATATTGGTCTTGTGCCTTATAGCCTAGAACACTCTCATTTGTAATGGTCCAGTTTTACTAACCCCCCCCCCCACATAAATGTGCAATGTGTGTGTTGATTGAGGCAAAATACTTCCTCTGGAGGGAATAGAGTTGTTATGTTTGGTTCACACAGAAGGGGAGACCCTTTAAGGAACTTTGAAAGTGGGGAATGAGGCCAATCAATCAGTCAATCAATCAATCAATCAATCAAAAGCTTTCCCCTTACGACCTGACATTTAGACACCAAAGTCAGTATCTTCCAGTTCTTGGACTTTCACTGGTCCTGCACTCGGGGCTGTGCAGCCCTTCAAGCCAGTCTGGAACGTGTGGAGCTCGTAGGCAGACATGCAGGGGAGGCCGAGAGCAGTGCTCCCCACTTTAGACTAGTGTGAGCGAGGCTCCGGAGCTTGGGATTTCATTAAGACCAGCAACTGGGGAAGCGTGTGCGTCTGCTCCTAGTTCCCTTGCTCATTGCCTCAAAATAATTAACTGGAGAGAAGATCGTGGGCTCCTAATTCAGCGAATGCCCTGGGAACGTGTGGCGGCTTGCTGGCTCAGGGTTTGCCTTAAGAAATATCTGCTCAGAGTGAAGCAGCAGATCCCGTGGCCGTGGAAGGCTACGCGTTGTCTTCGGCCACGAGGAAAAGCAGGCTGAGCTCTATTAGGTACATCCTTGGAGAGCAGCGTTAATCATGTGGACTGCCTTGGTTTGAAACTTGAGCCTGGTGTTTATCAGAACTTCATACATCCATTCCTGTCCCCTTCATCAGCCCGCTATCTCCTGCTTCTCCTTTGAGGCTTTCTGTATCAGTCAATCAAACGTGCTTATGTGACTTCAAAGGACTTTTGTGCATCTTTGCTTTTAAAAGCTTGATTCCAGTAAAATGTCCAACATTCACAACCTATAATTTATCACTTGACATAGCTTGAGAATTATTTTGAGCAAGCCCACTGGCCCATGACGGTACTGAACGCCTGGTGGCGGTGTGGGCAGGATGTTCAGGACCTGGTGACTCACGGCCCAGAGGGGCCGACACACCCGGGCCAGGCCGTGCTCGGGGAGTGGGCTCTCCAGCCCTTCCCAGAACGCGTGTGTAGGTACTGCCACAGGCAGGCCAAATTTCCACGCCAGGGCCCGATTCGAATCAGAGTTATAGGTCAGTTGCCTTGGGCTTTACCACAAATGTAAATCACAGAACCCACCATACAAAGTCATCTGTAATTTCCCCATTAACTAGTCCCTTCACTCCAAGTGCAACAAGCCAGGCCGAGTGGCTGCCACCCGGGCAGCAGTCCTGCACGCAGAGAGACAGAAAGAAAGAGATGTCAGGTTTGGTTGGCTGGTTGGTCGGTTGGTCTTGGATGTTTCTGGGATGAAAGGAATGGGGTTAAGCCCATCTTACCTTTTATTTTGAATGTGACAGCTCTTTGGGTATTTTGTTATTTTTTTAAAATCCTTTTTTGAAGAGGCGATTTCATTTTCAGCCATGTGTTTTAGAAACTTGGTACCAATGTTTAAGTTAAAATAGGCATAAAAGAATCATGCTTCCAGTAACAGTTAGCAAATGAGCAATAGACAATAAAAAGGAAATGAGAGAGTTTCTCCATGCCCATTTGGGATATTTATGTGGATTTTGGAGTTCTTAATGCGCCTCCAACCCACCCACACAACACCATTAAAAATATGGTGTATGTATCAAATACAGCCTGAATTTCCATGAAGGCATTCCAAAAGAAACTCGGAGCTGCCCATGTAACCAGTTTTTCCTGAGTTTCCCTGTGTAAGTGGAAAAAAATAGCTGTTTGGGTTTCAGCCACCCTTGGGCATGCTGCCTTCATACCTGTTTCAAAACGCTTCTGCACAGTGCGAGTGAGTGGTCATCTTTTAAGAAGATGCTTTGTAAAAAATCAAAATGAAAGAAGGAGAGAAAGGCAACAACCTAATTTACTTTATAACAAGTAGAAAGAAAGGGTGTTACAAGTACCACAAAATAAACCGGGCGGTGGTGCACGCTTATAATCCCAGTACTTGGGAGGTTGAGAATGGAGGATCCGGGTTCGCCGCCAGCTTCAGATACTTAGTGAGACCCTCAGCAACTTAGTAAGACCCTGTTTCAAAATAAAGAATAAAAAGTAGGGCTAGGGGTGTAGCCTGGAGGTAGAATGCCCCTGGGTTCAATCCCCGGTACCTCCCCCAAAAAAAGCACCACAAAATAGATTTATCCCCCACCCTTTGAATGTTCAATGTTCATTTTGGAAATAATTTTGGGAAATTACAGGGCAAAATTCCAAGAAACCATTCTTTTCTTTAAGATCTCCATACAAGCTCAGACTAAAGTTCAGATCTGCTCTGGGGACTAAGGGGCTTTTATCGCCCTGTCTGTTGATAGTATATGTGACCCAAAGGAAACCCGAGAAGTGAACAATAGGTGTGGCTCGTCCGTTCTTTGCCATCGTTTTGCCCCCCCACATGGGCCACGTGATGTGCTGGAGGTGTGGGGTCCCTGAGGCTGCGGGATGGCGTGGGGTCTCAAGGCTGGCTCCATGCTAGGGCGTTTGTGTTAATTTTGCCTTCGGTTTCTGTGGGCAGTACTGAATGCACTTGAAACTGGGTGTTTTTATCCATCATTGAAAAGTTAGATGTTTTGTGTGGGTTATTTTTCGTAGGCAGAAACCCCGTGTGCAGCTAATAGAACCTGAAGGGAAGGTCGGCCCAGCAGGTGTGGAAGGGGAAGTGGGAGTGGAAGTGCGGCACCCTCTGTCACTGTGGGGTCCCCGCCCCTCCTTGGGAATCTGGCCAACTCCGCCCCTGAAAATGGGAAAATGCTAAGTGGAGAGATGCATCTACGTTGACAACTCTTTCACCACTTGACAATTCTGAACTTTACTGAATCCCCTGGAGGCCAGAATTCCTAGGAGCCTTTTGGAAACAGGATGTTTTTGTTCTGTTTTGGTTTGTTGTCTAGTGAAATAGCCAGCAGCTTTAATGGCAGACGTTTCTCCTTTTCTCTTCATCTCTTTTCCCTTCTCTGAGGAAGGTAGGTGTGCTGGGTTCCTGTAGGGAGCTGTCCCCCCAGCCCGCATGGACCCAGAGAGTGGAAGCAGTCCCCCCCCAAGACATGTTGCCCGGGCCCCTCTCACACCCTCCCTCTCACTTGGCAGAAGTAGATTTGGAGACCTGTCCCTCCTCAGCCCCACGTCAACTGTGATAGCAGGCTCTAACTGCTGAGCGCGTGTCCTGAGAACTACAGGAAGAAACGTTCCAGTTTCTCCATCAGAGTCATTTAGGAACAGGGAGTCGAGGTTACTGAAAATCAGAGTGCAAACATCACCACTCTCCTCTTTAAGAGATGTGGACGGGCGGCTTTGGCATAAAAAGGTCACTTGGGGCCTGAGGGGTTTCACATTGTTCCTTTAAGTTAGATCTTCAATGCAAACTATTTTCAACACTTGCCACGGAGAACAAATGACCTTTAGTTCCCTGCCCAGAGACAAATGGTACAGTAACAGGATAAATGCAGCTACCCATCTCATCCCTTCCTGCCTTTGGCTTGCTGGTAGAATATTTTAAAAATAGGAATCCTTGAAATTCCCTAATAGATTAAGATTAACCTGTGATACTTTACTTTGGGGACTTTATGCATATTTTATGATAGTGTGCTTAATACAAATCACCCAACAGCACCAACAGGCTTTGGAACGTGTTTAGCATAATCCGGGCTTGATTACTGAGAATAGGCCGACTTAAAAGGGCTGTGGGTAAGAATGGGGTTGGGGGTAACAGGGGGATTTTAAGATATTAATAATTTTTACTTGTAGCAAAATAAAAGGTTAGATATAGAATACCTTCACAATTAAAGGCAAAAATGTCTAGTCAGATCTAACTATAGATTTAGTGATACCATCTTTTCCTAACAGGTTGATCAGACATGCGTTATACCTGGGAAGGTAGTAATTAGCTATAACAGATAAATAATAGAACATGGCCCATAGCATGAGGGGCTGAGGAGGTTTTTTTAGCCTTAAGTAAAAGCAAACATTTTAAGTCACACTTGAATAGATCCATGACAAATCATTCCATTATCTGCATTTTTTTCTCTTTTTAAAGTCCACATCTTCTGACAGTCTGACAAACTAAAAACTTAATGTTTTGGTTTTGCTCCAGGGAAATAAGACTCCGTTAGTTTTCCTGTACTGTGTTTTAATTGGGCGATAATGGTATCCCCCAGCCCTGCCTTGGAAGGAGGATGAGAGCGGAGCCTGTGTCTCCTGTCCCTGGGTAGGGAATGCACTGAACCCTAACGTCCCGACTCTAAAACTCTACTGAAGGTTTTCGTCTTTGGAAAAATAGAGGCGACTGCCCTCCCCCCAAATCTGGTGGGCAGAGGCAGCGCTCTACCCCCTGGCAGGGGCACAGCAAAGCAGACAACGGAGTCAGGATGGTGGCCTCTTGTGTGCAGGGATCCAGAGCTGAGCAGCCTGTGTCCCTCCGGAGGAGCCTCCGCAGAACTCAGCCAGAGGCAGAGGTGCCACTCTGCTCCACGACAACTCCTTGTCTTAGGTGGAGTGTTAAGAAGGGTTTTAACTTGCATGCTTTTAAAACGAGGAAACGGGCTCTGTGAAATGTGCAGACAATTATTAGGGAAACATTTGATCTTCTTGAAAAGTCTAGCCTCCTCGCTCGCTCGCCTGTGCGGTGGGCCTTTAATGAATATTCATAGATGTTGTGTGTTGGGCAGCCCTCTCATATAGGTAGTCTCCTTCTAGTAGTTATGTATGGGTTTTTATAAAAGAAATATGGATACAATTTAGAGAATGTAGGGTAGGTTTTGAAAAGTTAAAATTTGTAAAGGAATGTTTTCTAAATTTTAATTCTGTTTTCAGATTGAGACAAGGCATAAATCTTCTTTTGGTTCTCATTCTAAATTACTTGGAAATCCACAGTGTTTTTAAGGAATACTCCATGGACTTTTCCTACTGGCGGGGTGCAGATATGGACAATGATAACTTTCATCAACTTTGTCTTAAATCGTTTAAAATGAGAACTTTGTTGAATGTTCTTTTCTAGCTCCCATGCAGGCGATTACAGCCAGTCTTCATCCATTTCCTTTTAAATGCAAGCACATCCTAGAAGATGTTTTCTTCCCTCCTTCCCTCCCTCCTTTCTTTATTCTCTTTTTCTGTTGTTTTAAATGGACTTGATTGATAAAGGAAATACATTAGATATTGAGTGTTTAGACATCAGCAAGGTATTTGTTAGTGACATTGAAAACTGTGGCATCAGTAGGCGAGGGAGACAAGCGTTTTGGGATTGAGGGGAGGATGCACAAACATTTTTAATCCTATTGTACACAGAGGGCCTCTTTGTAGGAAAGCATAAAATAGTAATAGTTGCCTATTATTGATACCTATTATATGGCCAATATTTTCTCTAGGGGCTTTTTAGATACACTATTTCTAGTCATTACAACACATGGGAAGGGTACTTGGAAAAATACACATTTTACAGATGTTAAAAAAAAAGCCAAGCTCAGAGTGTTTGCCACATAGAAAGGCCAGGGCAGAGACGCTGAGAACTGAAGTCTAGGCTGTTTCTTTCCACCACTCCACGATGTCTTGCTAGCGATTTTTACTTCTTGACAATTCCATGCTTTTAATGCCAATTCTGAGCTACTCATATCCTAATCTGAGCTACTGGTAAAGTTATTTTTTTAAACAGCCTCCAAGATTGGAGTTTTGATTATGAGGGCTAGAAAAACCTTGGAATCGTTCGTATAATTTGGAGCCAAGAACCGCCCAAATGTTATTATAATTATCTGGCCCACGTTCTCATTATTATTTGCTGTGCTGTGGCATTCACATTTTTCTGTCTTCGTTCTGCTGTAGAATAACTTGTGTTTACTTTCTTCTACTGTTTCCCTTGAACCCAGGTCAGTCCTCCGCGCTGGCCACTCCCCAGCACACCAGAGCACTTACTCCTCTCTGAGTGTGTGGGGAGCCAGCTCGGAATCCTCCCTTAAATTCCAGTTCCTGGACCTGCTTCCCATCTTTCTATCCCTCAGAGTTTCTCATCCCTTTGAATACACAATGCTTATTTCCCTTACATTTTAAAAATAATGTCCAGCGAAAGTTCTTATATTACTTAATGTTTATCATGTGAATATGTTTGATTTCTACCTCCAGATTTTAATTTTGTTTTTTTTTTATTTAACCTTATGCAAAACAGTGGATAGAGAAAAATACAAGTTAATTAAGTCTAAAATAATTTGATGGGAGAAGGTCCTGAATGTTGACTGGGAAATGGTCTCAGAAGTCTTTCTGACACACTGATTTTCTAAAGGAAAACAAGGATGATTTGTCATGATGTGATGCACGTAGAGGTTAATTCCCACAGGCAACATGGGGACCAGTTTCTTTAAGAGAATTATTTTATCACAAAGCGTTCACAAGGAGGCAGGAATCTCAACACACGGGCACACAGTTCCCCCACAGTTGAAGGTCCGAAGGCGCTTGGCTATGATTTATTCTTTCCTAGAAGAAAGAGTCTACAAAGGTAGTGTTCCTAATTAACATGATTTAGAACATCAGCTAGCAAATGGCAGGGTAATTCAAAATCATCTCCTGTAAAGCATTTTATTTCTATAATTCATTTCTAACTCAGGAAAATATGGTCCTTGCCCTCAAGAAGTTTATAATCTTTTGACTCAAGATGAAGAGGAAGGGGACTCTTTAGTAAAATGCTACCTTCCTCAGAAGCTAAATGGTGACCATCAGAGACAGGAAGCGAAGGAGATTAATGAGTTGAAGGGATTGACTTATGAGAAAAGACTAGAAGAACTAAATATATGTAGCTTGGCTAAGCGAGTACCAGGGTAGGAGACATGATGAATAGCCAAATTTGCTCCTTTCTAAGGCTTTTGAGACCAAAGACTGTCCATATGGGCAAAATGATGTTTATTAATAATATAAACTTTGCAAATTTCTTGCGGCCCTTTTAAGTGAGGAGCATATACAAACTTGGAATGTAATGGATGATACAAATATAATTTCTCTCTGCCTTTGTCAGATAGATCTGATTCAGTGCGCTTTTCTTTCACAGTGAGTGAATTATTTTAAAAGAATTTAGGAAAAGCACTTCAAAGATGTCCTGTTTGGTTTGGAGACAGAACTAATGAAGAAACCAGGAAAGACTGATTTTAAAATCAGTTTTATGGGTACAGTTTAAAATATGAAAAATGCTTAGGAAAACTAACTTTTGTTCAATATAGGTTCATTGGAGCCAGTTATTGTCCCTGGTCACTCCTGTGAGCAAGCCGGTGACTTGGGTGTGGGTGCTGTCAGTCTTTCTCCGTCACAGGGAATGGGACCTCTGTGGGCAGATAGATAACTTGGTTCAAAGAGGTAGAGAGGTCCCTGCTTCCTCGAGACAAATGTGTCCCCAGACCTTGCACCTGGGAATGGCAGCAGACCAGCCTTGATTGGGAAGACTGTCCTCACGATGAGACCTTATCTGCGAGGAACTCCGAGTTAGCGTGTCAAAGAAGGGGGACGCCCGCAGCAGGGCTCAGTTTCTGTGGTGACTCAAGGAGGTCCCCAGCACGCTCTCTGAAGGAGGGATTTGCAGCAGGCCTAAGTTAATTCGCCCGTTGTCTTCACTTTCCAGAAAAAGTCTACATGTTATTCTTTTCTGGTTTTCTTTTTGCTAAAATAAAAATGAACATTCAACACACAGTTTCATTTTTGAGCCCTAATGTTCTTTAAAGGAAAATTGGGAAATCTACCTGAAATGTCTCATTTCTCAGCAGACTGAGGAAATCAGTATCGTTGGAACTGAGTCTGAGTTGTCCTAAACAGTGTTCTAAAAATCTGTACTTTCACAGTGCCTTTCTGTATTTCCACTGTAGTCCTGGGCTAGTGGTGGGGAAATCTACTTTTATATGAATATTTGTACTTATAGATGTGTATTTATCTTTTTATTTCTGTGGTACAGGGGATTGAACCCAGGGGCGGACATTCTACCTCTGAGCGACATCCCAAGCCCTATTTTTTATTTGATTTGATTTTTTTAAATTTGGAAACAGGGTCTCGCTAAGTTGCTGAAAGCCTCACAAAATTGCTGAGGCTGGCTGTGAACCTGTGATCCTCCTGTCTCAGCCTCCCAAGTACTGGGATTACAAGTGTGCACCACCATGCCCGGCTCGTGTGTCTGTATTTATATAGTTACATACACACCTGAGGAACAAACATAAAACTTTGATTTTCCATTAAAGAAGAAATATAGACATAAGCAATATTTATCAGTGACTTTAGAGTGGCCTTTCATTCACAGTAGTCTTTCTTTCAGATTTCCATGCGTAGGCGTAATATGTCAGCAATCCACATTTATGTGGATACACCACTGCTGTATGTGGTCCTTTAAAGACATTTACACAACCTAAAAGTAGTATCACAGCCGGGCATGGTGGCACTTGCCTATAATCCCAGTACTTGGGAGACTAAGACAGGAGAATCGCAGGTTCGAGGCCAGCTTCAGCAACTTAGCGAGGTCCTGTTTCAAAATAAAAAATAAAATAGGGCTGGGGGTATAGCTCAGAGGTAGAGTGACCCTGGGTTCAATCCCCAGTACCTCCCCACCCCCCATACAAAAAAAAAGTATTGTCATAAATCAAGTAGCATTATCTGTTTTATGGCCATGCGCTGTGCCTGTATCTGTATATACGGTCTCATTCACTCTTTGTAAAGGAAAGTGAGCTAGAAAGAAGTTTGAAGCCGGGCACGGTGCTGCACGCCCGTAATCCCAGTGCTCGGGAGGCTGAGACAGGAGGATCGCAAAGTTATAACATTACTGCATAGTAAAAGTTATCTACTTTTATACTTTGTCCATAAATAGATGGTTTGTAGCAGGGTTGGGCAGGCTGAAATTGAATTTCCGTGAAAAGGTGTGAAGGTTGTTAACCCTTTGGAGAGCTGGCATCCCATGCCGACCGGGGTTTCCATGCGTCCTCACACAGGCATATTGGTGTGCGCGGCAGTAATAGCCGCAGGGGGAATGTCATTTCTGGTAGTGCCGAGTGCCAGCATTTCAAAGACTGAGAAATCTGAGTGAAATCGTTGTTCATAAGTTATCGATGCCCGGTGAAAGCCTTCCTGATTCCCCATTCTTTGCTCTGGGGAGCTATACTTATCTTTCATTCTGTGTCAGGAGAAACTGTCATTTCAGGGCAATTTCTGTTCCGACGCTGGCATATTTCTCTTGTTTATGTTCTTTCTTTTCCCATATGGGAATCTCTCTGCACACGAGCGGCTCGCCCGTGCGTGAGTGGCAGCCCCAGATCCCCCTCGCTGCCTCCGGAGCGTGGCTGTGGGTGGGGGCCGCGCGGGGTGGGCATGAGGGAGAGGTTACGATCATTCTTCTCTGTATATGGTTTGCTTTTCTGCTTAAAACCTTCCATCCTATGTGGCTTTTGATGACTGTGTTAACTACTATGATCATGAATAATCAGTTCTCTCAGCTCATCAGCGAGATTTCAGAACGTAGTTAAATGGAGGTCCCACGGTAGCGAGAGCCGGTACTGTGCTGTGGTCCATGGGGGCGGAGGGAGCCGGGGCTGAGGAGGTGCCTGGCCTCAGGGTCCAGCACAGGCTCCGGCCAGGCCTCCTGTCCACATTCCCCTGGACACTTGCTGCGTGGCGGAACCGGGGCCACTTGGTGGGATCCACCTTTGTAGCTCTATTACCGTGTGTGTGTGTGTGTGTGTGTGTGTGTGTGTGTGTGTGTGTGTGTGTGATACTGGGATTGAACCTAGGGCCATTCTGCTTCTGAGCTACACCCCTAGTCCTATTTTATTTTATTATTTTATTTTATTTTGAAACAGAGTCTCACTAAGTTGCAGAGGGCCTTGCTAAGTTGTTGAGGCTGGCAGTGAACCTGGTCCCCCTGTCTCAGCCTCCCAAGTACTAGGATTATAGGCACGTGAATGCCACCACGCCTGCCTTATTACCCTCTGTAAAATAGGAGTTACACAGCTTTCACAATGAAATGAGTTCATACTGGCAGAGTTCTTAGAATTCTGCCTATTCATAGCAGGTCCCCACTAGACATTGGCTATTATGAACTTTTAAATGAACTTTCCAAGCATAGACTTATTATATTAGGTAAACCCATAATAAGTAAATGTATACAAAATTGAATAAATACCTGGATATCCCTTTAATATTTCTCAATGCAAAATTTTATAGAACTTTTTCATTTAATATGTCTTTATTAAAACCAGAATAGTGTATCTTTATTGAACCAAGTATTTTCTTAAGCACTTCAGAGTGGGAGATGTATAACACATACCATTGAAGAGGTGTATGATCTTGAGTGAATTCTTTAATCTCTCTCTCTCTCTCTCTCTCTCTCTCTGTCTCTGGTGCTGAGGATTGAACCCAGGGGCATTTTACCTCTGAACTACATGCCCAGCCCTAATTTTTATTATTATTGTTGTTGTTGTTATTATTATTATTAAATTTTGAAACAGGGTCTTGCTAGGTTGCTAAGAGCCTCACTAAGTTGCTGAGGCAGGCCTTGAACCTGCAATCCTCCTTCCCAAGTACTGGGATTACAGGTGTGTATCACCATGCCTGGCTTTAACCTCTCTGTAGCTCATTTTCCTTTACAAAGAGAGCACTTGGCCAGTGCCCTACCATTGTAACAGGTGTTGGCTGATTTTCTAGCTTGGGAGGTAAAACATGTTACAACCAATATGCAGGGTGGTAAGTGACACATGTGGCAAGGGAGAGGATCCTGTGGGCTGCCCGTGTCCCTGTGGGTGAGACGGGGTTATGAGGGAGCTGGCATTGAATCGTACATTGAAGAAGGAGTGGCATCCAGATATGCACGGACAGAGAGAAACGGCACGGTGGGTGGAGGAGCAGCGTGCATGAAGACTCCGAGTCCGTGGGGTACCATTCATACCACCATCAAGAAAACAGAAATGGAGCCGGTGGGTTGGAACCCGATAACAGGTGTCCTCAAATCAGTGGCATGATATTTGTCAGCCATTTGAAAGATGTTCAAGGTTTCTGAGCATGAGAACGAAGATGACTGGAACTTTCTTGAGCTCTGTCCGGAAGGTTTCCCTCGGCATGTGTGAGTAGCATGGAATGGAGGAGCAGGTAGTGGTTTCGGGGAGTGCTGATGGTGTCCTGGGCTGTGCAAGTGAGAACGCAGTGGGAGAACAGACACGGAAAACAGATTGCAGTGGGAGAGTGGTGGGGACTTGGCAAACGGACGGGGAGAGGAGCAAGAGGACGGGCGACTTCAGCTCTGGGGACTAGGAAAATGGCGCAGCCATTAATAGAATAGGAAATGCAGGACATGAGCAGGTCCAACAGCAGCAGAGGAGCTCAGGTTAGCAGCCATTGACCTCGAGGTCTTGGCCCCCATCCCAGGCTTCTGGGTGGGAGGGAAGGTCTTTCTTAGGTAGCTGGGAAGGAAGATAATCCTTTTTCGAAACTGTGGCGTCTATGGAAGGTACATATTGCAGTGTACTGAAAAAGCTATTGAGTTATAGCTTTATAATAGAGCAATTTTGTCTCTCTTCTTTCAAGCAAATAGTAAGATGATAGAACAAACAATAATGCAGATATCTTCTTTGGTGATCTTAATCTACAAATGGGAATCTGATCTGTTGTAAACTTGGGATTTTAATATCAAATGCAATAAACTGTTTAGTGCTGAGGTTTTATGATAAGTCAAGAAAGAAGAAAATTCAAGATTGATCCTACCATTTCAGTAGTGATTTAAAAACGTCTTTCAATATACAACGAAAACCATTGAGTATCACAAGATAGGCAGTTCTTGGTCCTCCCTCCCCTCCCTTCCCCTCTCCCTCCTTCCTTCCTTTCTTCTTTCCCTCCTTCCTTCCATCCAGCTCTCCCTTCCCTCTTTCTCTCCCTCCTTTATCTTTTTCTGCTTCACGCTTGGCCACGAGTCCACCGACTCAGCAAGTTCACGTGTGGGTCCTAGTTGCGTTTTGCAGAGAAGCCCTGCTCTTTCACACAGGGCTTCACAAACTCTGTGCTGAGGACCACTTTTTCTTTTCGATTTCTAATCTGTCATAAACCAATGCTTTTATAAAACACAATGGGAACAGATTTAAAAAAGAAGAAGAAAAAAGAAAAGACAAACATACAAAATCTGAGTCCTGATTTTTCATTGTTAGACTCAAAAAGACATAAGAGGCCCGGGTCGGCTTGCTCTCAGCCTGCCGTGCCTGCCTCTCCGATGCGGCGCCCTGTCCAGCACTCAGCAGCAAACAGCCAGTGAAGGACAGTGTACCTGGACCATCCCTGGTGGGGCTGGCATCCGCACGCCCGCCCGAGGTGCTGTGGCACTGCCATACCTCCTGGGCATCGATTGGATTGTAAGATCTTTCTCTTCTGCTTCTAATTAAAATTTAGAATGAGCCTGTTGACTTTCCTCTGATAAAACTCATTCTTTCTGCACTTGATGAAATGCCCTCTGTCTTGCTTGGCATACGTTGCTCCAGTACACTGAAAGCGCACAGGACGGTCACAGTCAAGAACACAGAGAGGTGGTAGTGCAGGGCCCATGTGGGGCACACCGGAGAACAGCACCCCCTTCCTGCCTGCAAGGTGCTCCTCCTGGGCCAGGAGCTCTAACCAAGGGCCGTTCTACACAGGTTTAATGTTCACATTTTGAAATGCAGAAGTGGGTTTTAACAGGAATGGGGGTTGGGTTTGGTCAAATTTTTTTGTGTGCACCTGTTGAGATGGTCATGTGATTTTTTTGTCCTTTGTTCTATCTGTGTAATGAATTACATTTATTGACTTGTGTGTTCGGTATAAAGTAAGTGTTAACTTGAAAATTTCTTGAGTGTTGCCACTTCCCGCTTCAAATGAGTTGTAGAATTAAAAAAAAAGAAAAGTAGTATTGGGTAAAGCACATATTAGTCTATATAGCATTCTCATTAATGAGTTTATAATAAAGTTATTTAAAATCATTTGAAAGTATGACATAGTCTTCTTCTAAGTTTTTATGATAGGCCAAGTTTTTTCTATGATAGATATCAATATTTAAGTGACATTTCACTGGGTGTGTCCCCAGAGGGAGTTATCCAGACCTGATTTGAAGATACTAAATATAGGCAACCAATTTTCTTGGTCTGTAAGCCAAATTATTTTTGTTAGATCACAAATTATTTTGGTTAGATAAATCATTCTAGAAGGGGTTGATTCTATGTGATATACCTTGCTAAACCAAGATCTGCCCAGAAAAGTATATCAATGGATATGTAATATAATTATATATAACAAAATATGTATAAAAACTCATTGTCTTATCTTTAAAAACGATCCTTCAAAATGGATTAGGTTCACCTCTTTTATACCTAGTTGATGTCTTTCAGACATTCACTCCCTAAAAGGTAATAATTTATAGCATCTGCTTTACAAATAAAGTATATCTACATAAATGTTTCTTTAAAAGTTTAGTATGCTGTAAACATGGCCGGCCTTCACTAGACATGTTTTTGGTTATCAAGCTTTTTATCTCATATTAAGTGATTTTATAGTTTTCCTGAGCACTGCTTGCTCTTCATCGTTTACATATCTACAACAGCAGTTCAACTTGCAGAGCTGCTTGATAAATTAAATTCAGATTCCCCGAACAACTCCTTTTATAGATTCTAGGTCTTTCTCTGACTCTCAGGTATTAGGAGTCACACCAGGATATTTGATAAGGACCAGAGAGGCTGTGCCTTTGAGGACCCTTTCGGACAGAGGGCAGACTCCAATAATTTGTGGGAGGCTTGAGTTTATACCTGCACTTGGATGATGATGATGATGATGATGGTGATGATGGTGATGGTGATAGTGATGATGATAGTGATGATGATGGTGATGATGATGATGATGGTGGTGGTGATGATAGTGATGATGGTGATTTTGATGATGATGTTGGTGATGATGGTGGTGATGGTGATAATGATGATGATGGTGATTTTGATGATGATGATGGTAGTGATGATGATGTTGGTGATGATGATGGTGATGATGGTGATGATGCTGGTGATGGTGATAATGATGATGATGATGGTGATAATGATGATGATGATGATGATGATGGTGATGATGGTGATAATGATGGTGATGATGCTGATGATGGTGATTTTGATGATGATGTTGGTGATGATGATGATGATG
>PVJS01007173.1:0-57097 GCA_004027185.1 Glis glis | reverse complement strand
TACTTTATTTTGAAACCGGGTCTCACGAAGTTGCAGAGGGCCTCACTAGGTAGAGAGAGAGAGAGAGACAGGCAGAGAGAGAGAGAGAGAGAGCTGAGGCTGGCCACGAACCCGGATCCTCCGGTCTCCGCCTCCCAAAGTACTGGGATTACAAGCGTGCGCCACCACGCCCAGCC
The DNA here is from genome assembly GCA_004027185.1 of Glis glis. Taxonomy (NCBI): domain Eukaryota; kingdom Metazoa; phylum Chordata; class Mammalia; order Rodentia; family Gliridae; genus Glis; species Glis glis. The sequence continues at coordinate 56,921 of PVJS01007173.1, read as the reverse complement.
TGAAACAAGTTCTCATTAAGTCACCAAGGCTGGCCTCAAATTTGTGATCCTCCTGTCTCAGCCTCCCAAGCACTGGGATTACAGGCACCATCACACCAGGTTTCTTTCCTTCATTTTCATTGTGTATGGACTCCTAATTAGCTCATCCAGGGTGATGGAAACAGAGATAACCCAATAACCACTGGGACCCTTGGAAGGCAAACACATGATTTTCCCATAAAAAAAAAAAGAGATCTGAGTCTCAATGAACCTGTGGAAATGCAGGAAACACCCATAAACCTTTGAAATGCAAAATAAGCAAGTCTGGAGCAACTCAGCTCAGGTCCTTGACTGTGCCCTTGGCCCACACCCCAACCTGCAAAAGTAACTCGAGGGCAGTGTGTATGTACTAGAAAAACTGAGGTAGAATTGTGTAACTCCAAAGCTGGATGTGTTGGTGCACACCTGTAATCCCAGTACTTGGGAGTCTGAGACAGGAAGATCACAGATTCAAGGCCAGCCTCAGCAACTTAGCAATACTCTGTTTCAAAATAAAAAACAAAAAGGTCTGGGGGTAGCTGGGTGTGGTGGTGCACGCTTGTAATCCCAGTACTTGGGAGGTTGTCAGGATCACAGCTTCACGGCCAGCCTCAACTACTTAGGCCCTCTGCAACTTAGTGAGACCAGTTCAAAATAAAGAATAAAAAATAGGGCTGGAGGTGTAGCTTGGAGGCAGAATGCCCCTGGGTTCTATCCCCAGTACTGCAAAAAAAAAAAAAAAAAAAAAAGTCTGGGTGTATAGTTCAGAGGTAGAATGCCCCTGGGTTCAATCCCCAGTACAAAAAAAAAAAATGTGTAACTCTGCCCTGACACCTCCAGTGCAGTCCCTAGCTATCGTCTCTCTATAAATATTAACACCCCGACCCACAAGTCTCTTCCTCTGGAGATGGGCCCTTGCCCGCGTTCTCCTCAGATGTATACTCCTTGCTTTACTCCCAAAGGCATGTCTCCCTCCCGAGACAGCCTGCGTTCTCCATTGAATGTGTATCTGCTTTCCTAAATAAATCTGCCTGTTTCTTTAAAAAAAAAAAAAACAATCTTCAGAGAACGGAACCACAAGTGTGGTGGCCGCCCTGAGTGCAGAGCCACCAGTCTGGTCCTCACGTTCCGGGTGTTGGTGCAGGACATGAGGAGCATGTGAGGTCGCCTTTTGCTCGCAGCGACCTTCTAGGTAGTGTGGTGGAAGGAGACTGGGACGAGCTCCCCGCTACCCGATGCCTGCTCCTCCACCACCACACCTCCAGAACCGCCATGAAACACGGGGAAAACAACTGAAAACCCAGAGAAAGAGACTTATCCAGATCCCTTATGTAAAACATGAATTCATTCTCCTGGGTCAAATTATAAAAACTGTGGGCAATGATAGCACCGCACTTGCACTGGTACGAGATAGGCAGTTAATCAGAGGTCGCCGTGCCCTGTTAAATATTGGAAAGGGGCACAGCGTGTACTTTTGAGCTGATGCCAGCTCTCACCTCTGGTCTAGGCAGGACAAGCCCTCTGACCTCCTGGATCTGACAACCGAGACCTGGAAGCACAAAGGCCGCCTTTCCCGTATGGCCACCTCAAGATCTGAATTGTGGTTTTTGCTAACCGTGAGCCCTCTAACCCGGGCCTGGGCTGAGGAGGAGGAGAGTTTTCTTCACAGTACCTGAAGCATTTCAAAGGAATTTTAAATATATGCCATTATTTTACCCCCACCACCCCATAAGTTTTATGACAAAAATTTAGCTTATGTGGTCTATCTATTTACACTATAGAGAAAATCAGAATGAAGAAAAAAGAGGAGGGTCTGTGACTTACTGCCTTGGCAAACTTGGACACATCTCAGAGTCCCCAAATTCCTCATTTGTAAAAGAGATAAGTCCCTCCCTGCCCTGTTCAGCTGGGGACAGGTCCTGCCTGTCCTCCCCCACAGGCTCCTCCCCCACAGGCTCCTCCACATGAAATCATGATTTTGAAGTCATAAACAACAAAATCTCCCCGTTTATCTAAAGTCTCTTTCATTTCCTATTTTCTCTCTAGCTTCTACATATGAGAGAGATAAATTTACCAATCTGTTCTTTTTATTGGTCAAAGCCAACAGGTGTTTTTTGTTGTTGTTTTGTTTTGTGTGTGTGGTACTGGGGATAGAACCCAGAGGCATTTTGCCTCCAAGCTACACCCCCAGCGCTTTTTTTATTTTTTTGTTTTGAAACAGGGTCTTGCTAGGCTGCTGAGAGTCTCACCACTTGCTGAGGCTGTCCTCAAACCTGTGATCCTCCAGTCTCAGCCTCCCAAGTACTGGGATCGCAGGCATGCGACACCACACCCTGCAAAGCCAACAGTTTTAAACTTCCCTTGATGTGTTCTTAGAAATTCAGTATTCTGCCAGGCGCGGTGGCGCACGCTTGTAATCCCAGTACTTTGGGAGGCAGAGACCGGAGGATCCGGGTTTGTGGCCAGCCTCAGCTCTCTCTCTCTCTCTCTCTCTCTCTCTCTCTCTCTCTCTACTTAGCGAGGCCCTCCGCAACTTCGTGAGACCCGGTTTCAAAATAAAGTATAAAAAATAGGGCCGGGGGTGTAGCACGGAGGTAGAACACCCCTGGGTTCAATCCCAGGTACTGAAAAAAAAAAAAAGAAATTCAGTATTCTTATATCCTTCCTTCCTTCCTTCCTTCCTTCCTTCCTTCCCCCCTCTTTCTCTTCTTTACACTCTGGTCTGGCAGTTCTGCAATTTATATATACATATATATGTGCATGTGTATATTGATATACGTGTCCACTACACACACACACACACACACACACACTCCTGCTGTCTCCTGTAGTTTCTGTCGCTGAGATCATGGTTCATTTGCCATCTCCCCTCTTTACTTAGACTCTGTTGCTTCAGCCCCAAGCATCTCTCTTTCCTTCCCATAATCTCCAAGGCCTAGTTTCAAAGCTTTTAGATGTGACTCATTTGAAGGATAAACGTACCTGCATGTCCTCCTCACTCCCTTTTCTTAGGAAGGGATTGTCTCAGTACCAAATATATATTGACTTTAAACAACAGTTTAAGACAGGTGTGGTGGCGCACACCTGTCATGCCAGTACTTGGGAGGCTGAGACAGGAAGATCACAGGTTCACAGCCAGCCTCAGCAAGTAGTGAGACTCTCTGAAACTTAGTGAGACCCTGTTTCAAAATAAAAAATAAAATAGGGCTGGGAGTATGGCTTGGAGGTAGAATGCCCCTGGGTTCAATTCCCAGTAACACACACACACACACACACACACACACACACACACACACAGTTTGTGATGAGAGTCATCTCACATGTCTGCTTAATCATTTCCTCTATTTCTAGAACATAAAAACAGCTGGAAAGATGTTTTAATGATACAGCCATCTTCTCTCTCACATCCTTTCTGTGTACCGCCTGGTTAGTTGGATTTCCGAGGTCCTTGCTACTCCACGTGTGGACCACGGCCCATCAGCTTCCCTGGGAGTTTGTCAGAAATGCAGGCGCCCAGGACCCCAGACCCATGGGATGGGAATTTGCATTTTAAAAATCTCCCAGGTGATTTGCATGCACATTTAAGCTGAAGAGCGATCCTCTTAGATCATAAGCAGGCTTTAGGTTACTGTGAACGGAGGGAACGGTGAGGCAGACACGCCAGAGACAGGCAAGGACCTCAGCTGCCCAGACCCTGCCTCACAGGATCCCAGTGTAGTTCAAAGCTCAGGTCAGGCAGCACCCAATGTGGCCTACCTGGCCTGTCTTGTATTCCTTACTGGAGTGCTTTTTTAAGGAATACTTTTATTGGTGCACTGTAATGATGCCTCAGGTGAGGTTCAAAGTGATACAGACACACATACACACAGATCCCACCCACTCCCACCCCTCCCTGTACGTGTTAGTGAGAGGGTAGTGAGACCTTCATATATGGACATAACATATTTGAACTGTTGCCTTCCTCAAGCCTCCTCATTCCCCTCCTCTCCTCCCTCTCCCAATCCCTTTCCACTGTTCTACTAGTCTCGCTCCTCATTTCTCTAAAGTCCCCTTTGTTTCTTATTTTCTGTCTAGCTTCCACATATAAATTCCACATATAAAACATATGACCCCCCTCAAAAAAAACAATGACCCTTGACTTTCTGCAACTGGCTGATCTCATTTAGCATAATATTCTCTAGTTCTATCCATCTTCCTGTAAATGGCATAATTTTGTTCTTCTTTATGACTGAGTAATATTCCATTGTGTGTATATACCACATTTTCGTTATCCATTCATCTGTTGACAGATACCTCGGTTGATTCTATAATTTGGCTTCTGTGAATTGTGCTGCTATAAACATGGGTATGCATGTATCACTACAGAATTCTGACTATTTTTTCTTTTGAAAGATACCAAGAAGCCGGGCATGGTGGCGCACGCTTGTAATCCCAGTACTTGGGAGGTGGAGACCAGAGGATCCAGGTTCGCGGCCAGCCTCAGCTACTTAGTGAGGCCCTCCGCAACTTCGTGAGACCCGGTTTCAAAATAAAGGATAAAAAATGGGGCTGGGGGTGTAGCTCGGAGGTAGAATGCCCCTGGGTTCAATCCCCAGTGCCGCAAAAAAAAAAAAAAGAAAGATACCGAGGAGTGGTATAGCTGGATCATATGGTGCTTCCATTTCTAGTCTTTGAGGAACCTCCATACCAATTTTATTAGTGGTTGTACTAATTTGCAGTCCCACCAACAGTGTATAGGAGTTCCAATTTCCCTATATCCTCACCAGCATTTATTATTATTTGAATTCTTGATGACTGCCATTCTAACTAAAGTTAGATGGAATCTCAGTGTAGTTTCTTCTTCTTCTTCTTCTTCTTCTTCTTCTTCTTCCTCATTTGTTTGTTTCTTTGCTTGTTTTGTTTATGTGTAGTGCTGGGGATTGAACCCAAGGGCATTCTCCCAAGCTGCACTCCCAGACCTTTCAATTTTTTATTTATTAATTTATTTTTCTCTTATTAATTTATTTTTGACACGGGGTCGCGCTAGGTTGCTGAGAGTCTCACTAGTTGCGGAGGCTGTCCTTGAACCTGCGATCCTCTTGTCTCAGCCTCCCAAGTACTGGAATTACAGGCATGCCCCATATGCCCGGCTCTTAGTGTAGTTTTGATTTGCATTTCCCTGAATCCACTGAAAAAAGAAATTCAGAAAACAATTCCATCCACAATAGCCTCAAAAAAAAAAAAAAGGCAGTGGGTGGGGAGGGATAAATCTAACCAAGGAGGTAAAAGACCTTTACAATGAAAATTATAGAACACTAAAGAAAGAAATTGAAGAAGATCTTAGAAGATGGATCTCCCATGTTCTTGGATAGGCAGGATAAATATTGTTAAAATGGCCACAAGCCATCTACAGATCCAGTGCAAATCCTATCAGAACGCTGCAGTGCTCTGAACTCCCGCCACTCCCCGTCCTCCCTGCAGCATGGCTGCCCCTTCCCCATGGCTCCTCCGCTCCTGACTTCCTCACTCCCCTCCCCTCTGCGTGGCTCGTGGCCGCCATGGACAAAGCAGGACTGAGGTTATGGACACTCAAATCAACCTAATATTTTGGCTTCCCTTTTAATATTCTTTAAATATTTGATCAACATCTATTTAGAGGTGTTCTTTTTATTGAAATGGTGGCAAAATATGCACAATAAAATTTTACCATTTTTAAGTGTACAATTTAGTAATGCTAAGTATATTGACGTTGCAGTGCAACCAATCTCCAGACTTTATCATCTTATTAGATTGAAACTCTGTACCTAGGCAGGTGTGGTGGCACACGCCTATAATCCTAGGCTTGGGAGGCTGAGACAGGAAGATCACAAGTTCAAGGCCAGCCTCGGCAACTTAGCAACACCTGTTTTAAAATAAAAAATAATCATACAATAGGGCTGGGGGTGTGTCTCAGAGATAGAATGCCCCTGGGATTAATCCCCAGCAAAACACACACACACACACACACACACACACTGTACCCACTCAACCACAACTTCCCATTCGCCAACCCCCTGGCAACTAGTATTCTACTTTCTGTGTCTGTTTGACAACTACATCTCATGTAACTGAAATAACACATCATTTTTCTATTTCTAGTTGGCTTATGCCATTTAGCATAATGTCCTCAAGGTTGATATGTTGTAGCATATTAGAGAATCCTTTTCCAGGTTAGAAAATATTCCATTGTGTGTAATATACTGCATTTTCTTTATCCATTCATCTATTAATTGACATTTGGGTTGCTTCCATCTTTGGGCTATTGTGCATAATACTGCCGTGAATATGGGTGTACAATATCTCTTCAAGACCCAAATTTTAGTATATATACCTAGACATGGTTGCTAAATCATTGGTAATTATATTTTTAATTTTTTGAGGACCCACAATTCCATTTTCTACAGTGACGACACCATTTTAGAGTCCCACCAAGAGGACAGGACTTTCCAATTTCTCCACATCACTGCCCACACCTGGCATTTTCTGTTTTGTGATGGTTGCCATCCTAATGAATGCGCAGTGATAGCTCCTTGTGGTTTTCATTTGCATTTCCTGGGTGATTCGTGACATTGCACATCTTTTCAGGTGCTTGTTGGCAAGAAATTTCCTATTTTTTTTTTTTTTTGGTACTGGGGATTGAACCCAGGGGTGTTCTACCTCTGAACTACACCCCCAGCCCTTTTTATTTTTATTTTGAACAGGGTCTCAGTAAGTTGATGAGGCTAGCGGTGAACGTGCGATCCTCCTGTCTCAGCCTCCCAAGTACTGGGATTTCAGGCATGCGGCACCAAGCCTGACTAAGAGATTTCTGTTTAATAAAAAACTATGTCTGGGCATGGTGGCCTCAGAAACTTTGTGAGGCTGGTCAGCGCTCTCAAGGAGTGTTTAAATCTCCGCCTCGGGGTGATGGCTGCCTTGGTAAGGAAAGGAAACAGTTCATGGTTCTCCTCCCTTCTGACTAGCTCGGCAATGTCAGTGTATCAGTCCAGTCGGCAAGGCTGTAACTCGGCTGTGTCTATAGCAGGTCTGGCAACCAGACTCCCTGGAGAGGATCCGAATGGGCCAGGGGGTCGTTGTCCCTGGGAGAGAGCAATACGCCATCCCTGGCAGGCCGGAAAGCTGTGGCTTCTCCCTGGGCACCTGGGCCTGCTCCGACCTGGAGCCCCTGCAGAGGGCTGGTCAAAGCCGCCCTGGTCAAGCCCGCCGCCCGCCTTGGTGCTCTGGCCTGAGTGTCTGTGAGCGGTGCTTTGACCCTCCCCTTGCCTCACGTAGAGGACGCAGAAGGTCTGTTTGTGTCTCGTTAGATCTTTGCTGAAAGTGGTATATTATTACTACTTATATGTATTCTTTATTAGTAGCAACACAGCATTTTCTTATATGTAAACTGCATTTGCTTCTATCATGAACCATCTCACTCTCCTTTTGACTGTCATGTTTGTTGCAGAGTTTTCCTTCAGTGTGTCTGTTATTTCCATTTTTGTCATTTTTGTGTGTGTGTGTGTGGTACTGGAGGTTGAACCCAGGGGCATTCTACCTTCGAGCTACACCCTCAGCCCTATTTTTTTTTAATTCTTTATTTTGAAACAGGGTCTCACTAAGTTGCAAAGGGCCTCACTAAGTAGCTGAGGCTGGCCGCGAACTTGGATCCTCCAGTCTCAGCCTCCCAAGTTCTGGGATTACAAGCGTGCACCGTCATACCCGGCTCCATTTTTGTTAGACACTAAAAATTCTTTTTTTGAACCTGGGGCATTCTACCCCCAGTCCTATTTTATTTTTATTTTTGAAATAGGGTCTCGCTAGGTTGCTGAGAGTCTCACTAGTTGCTGAGGCTGACCTTGAACCTGCAATCCTCCTGTTTCAGCCTCCCAAGTACTGGGATTACAGGCGTGCACCACCACACCGGGCTCCACATCTAACCTAACAGCGGTTTCATCTGAGAAGGAGGTTTGGCTCTACCATTACTTTTTTACATCAAAAAACATGGATATTTACAGAATTTTCTTTAGGATTTTTGTTTTTGTTTTCTTTTATTTTTATTTTATTTTTTTCAGTACTGGAGATTGAACCCAGAGGCATTCTACCTCCGAGCTACACCCCCAGCTCTATTTTTTTTAATTCTTTTTTTTGAAACAGGGTCTCACTAAGTTGCAGAGGGCCTCACTAAGTAGCTGAGGCTGGCTGCAAACCTGCAATCCTCCTGTCTCAGCCTCCCAAGTACTGGGTTTACAGGTGTGTGCCATCATGCCCAGGTGAAGCTACTGATTTTTGTGCATTTATCCAGTATCCTGTAACTGCATTGATCACTAACCACTTTTTAGAGTTTTCAGCTGATTTCTAAGTACTTTTGATTTTGCTTGCTTTGTAAGAGTTATCTTATTTTTCGTCTCATGTTTTATTGCATTAGGCAACTCCCTGGCTAATTATTAACAACACTAGTCTAGCAGACATTTTATTTACCACCTGCTTTTATCGAAGATAACTCGAGTGTTGCTTCATAAAGTATGTTACTACTATTCAGAAGATAGATGATCATTCTTACATTAGAAAGAATCATTCCATTCCTGACTTTTAAAAGTTTTGTTGGTGTTGTTTGTTTATTAATTATGGTTTTTTTTTGCGGTACTGGGGATTGAACCCAGGGGCATTCTACCTCTGAGCTACACCCCCAGCCCTATTTTTTATTCTTTATTTTGAAACAGGGTCTCACTAAGTTGTGGAGGGCCTCACTTAGTAGCTGAGGCTGGCTGCGAACCTGTGATCCTCCTGTCTCAGCCTCCCAAGTACTGGGATTACAAGCGTTAATTATGTTTTTTTAATCAGGAGGGATATGGTGTACTGTTGCCAGTATCCTACTTACAAGTGGGAAGAAAAGCACTCCACAAAGGGGCAGAAGGCAGTTCCCCTCCCTTCGAAGTCCCCTCCAGGCCAATTTTCTGCGTGGATATTTTCAGTGAGATGATCCCCAAGACACCCCTCCAAACTTGGTGAAAGTCTGTCTTCACCTAAGAGTGTTTAAGGGTCCTAATTTGTTTTACATTAAGAATGTTCAAGCTAGGTGCAATGGCACACACCCGTAATCCCAGTATTTGGGAGGCTGAGACAGGAGGATCACAGGTTTGAGGCCTGCCTCAGCAATTTAGCAAGACCCTGTTTCAAGATATAAAAAATGAAAATGGCTGGGGGTGTAGCTTGGAGGTAGAATGCCCCTGGGTTCAATCCCCAGTACCCATAAATGAATGAATGGATGAATGGATGAATGAGCCAGCCTCTGCTGAAAGTCAAAGATGTAGAATACAGCCTGGTGCTGTGGTGGCACATGCCTGTAATCCCTGTTACTTAGGAGGCTGAGGCAGGAGGATCGAAAGTTTGAGGCCAGATTAGACAACGTAGCAAGACCCTGTCTCAGAATAAAAAATAGAAAGGGCTGGGTGTATGGCTCCGCGGTAGGATGTCCCTGGGTTCAATCCCCAGTACTGAAAAAAAAAAAAAAAAAAGATGTGGACTATGTGAAATACAGATGAAGCTTCCAAGCTTCCCTGCAACTAGTCAAAATCCAGCGACGGCCATCACGACCTTGAACATTCTCTAGCTGTGAAAGGACAGACCTGCGGCCCTTCAGAGGTCATGGGACAACATTTCTCAAAAGAACGGAAGCTCTTTGGGAATTACTTCCTGCTTCCTGCTTCCTGCCTGGGAACCTAGTGACATCAAAGAGTCACATGACGCGCAGGGGCTCTGTCTGAGGGGAACGGCCTGGGAAAACTTTGCCCGAGGTCACGGAAATGAAGGTTTAATAAATGGCTTACCTATTCAGAAACAAACCTTGTGAAGCATGTAGTATGCTCTTGAATTTAGAACACAGGTTTTAGCTGGGCCTGGTGGTGCACATCCATCTGTAATCCCAGTACTTGGGAGGCTGAGACAGGGGAATCTCAGGTTTGAGGTCAGCCTTAGCAATTTAGCAAGACCCTCTTTCAAAACAAAAAATAACATGGGGTTGGGGGTGTAGCTTGGAGGTACAATGCCTCTGGATTCAACCTCCAGCACACCCAAAAAACAAAACAAACAAACAAGACTGGCGTGGTGGCACACGCTTGTAATCCCAGTGCTTGGGAGGCTGAGACGGGAGGATCTGGGTTCGCGGCCAGCCTCAGCTACTTAGTGAGGCCTCCGCAACTTAGTGAGACCCTGCTTCAAAATAAAGAATATAAAAAAAAAGTAGGGCTGGTAATGTAGCCCAGAAGTAGAATGCCCCTGGGTTCAATCCCAGGTACCGCCAAAAAAAAAAAAAAAAAAAAGCAGGTTTTGGAGTCAAACTGACCTGGGTTCAAATTCTGGTTCCACCTCCTCTTAGCTAAGCCATGTCAAAGAATCACCCACCCAGAGAGCTGCAAGGGCTCAGCGCAGCCTGGCCGTGCCAAGCCCCGTCATGGAGAAACACGAAATTCACTGGTTTATACACTCATTTGCTGATGACTCTTCCCTGCTGGCAGCACAATCCTCTCTTTGGTATTCAGTGTAAATACTAGATTTTACTTTTTGTTGTTGTTGTTGTTGCAAAGTCCTCACTGAAGGAGACCATTGTTTCAACCCTCCTCTGGCTAGATTTCATAGATTACTAAGCACAGTGAGGAGCAGGTTCTACTCTCAGAAGCAAACATAGCTGTATCTAATTAAAGTATACATCTAGTTGGTCTTATGAAATTCATGTGAGAGAGATGGTTGGCACTTAATAGAGCTCGTCACATCACATTCCTGCACGCAGGGCACCATCCCATAGGAAGTTTGGTGTAGGAGGCCTGGGAGCGGGACCCCAGCTCAGATCACCCAGGGGCATTCTACCTCGGAGCTACACCCTCGGCCCTTTCTATTTTTTTTTTTTTTTTTTTTGCGGTACCGGGGATTGAACGCAGGGGCGTTCTACCTCCGCGCTACGCCCCCGGCCCTATTTTTTATACTTTATTTTGAAACCGGGTCTCACAAAGTTGCGGAGGGCCTCACTAAGGAGAGAGAGAGAGAGAGAGAGAGAGAGAGCTGAGGCTGGCCGCGAACCCGGATCCTCCGGTCTTCGCCTCCCAAAGTACTGGGATTACAAGCGTACGCCACCACGCCTGGCAGCCCTTTCTATTTTTAATTTTGAAACAAGGTCTTGCTAAATTGCTGGGACTGGCCTCAAACATGCAATCCTCTTGTTTCAGCCTCCCAAGTTCTGGGATGGTAGGTGTGTGCCCACTGCACCAGGCTCAGATCTATTTCTAATAAAATCCCAAGACCTCCGTTCCCATTATGTGCTGCCATGTAACGGATCTCCCTCAGTTTACTGGGTTAAACCAACCACTGGTTATTTCTGTTGATGGGGCTTAACTGGGGAGTTCTGCCGCAAAGGACCTTGGCTGAGGCGGTGGTCATTGAGGGCTTGCGGGCTGGGAGGTTCGAGGGGGCTCACTCGCATGCCTAGAGCCTGGTGGGGAGGGCTGGGGGGCCAGGCGGAGCAGCTTGGCCTGTCTGTGGGGTCGCAGGGCACCCCGCCTCACAGGGCTCTCCGCGTGGTCTCTGTGGTTGGTCATTCATCAGGGTAGCCACACTTTCTTGCACAGTGGCTTAGGTCTCCTCAAAAGCTACCAGGCTTCTCAGGGCTTGGGCTCAGAACTGGCACACTGTGTCACTTCCCCACATTCCTTGGTCCCTCGTGGGAGGGGACTGCACGAGGGTGTAGCTCTGGGGAGGTGTGGTTCCTGGGGGGCCATCTTTGGAGAAGAGCTGTTAACCGGGGCTTCCTAAGGGTATGAGAGAACAACCTATGGAATGTTCCAGAGTCTGCTTAACAGTAAACTTGAGCAAAACAAAGCAACAGTTATACAAACACTAGGGAGTGAGATTCTGGCATTAATCCTAATGCCTCCTCATTATAGAACCAGGGAAAGTGTTAATTGGACGTGGTCTATTTTTTTTTTTTTTTTTGCGGTACTGGGGATTGAACCCAGGGGCGTTCTACCTCCGCACTACGCCCCCGGCCCTATTTTTTATGCTTTATTTTGAAACCGGGTCTCACGAAGTTGCGGAGGGCCTCACTAGGTAGAGAGAGAGAGAGAGAGAGAGAGAGAGAGAGAGAGAGAGCTGAGGCTGGCCACGAACCTGGATCCTCCGGTCTCCGCCTCCCAAAGTACTGGGATTACAAGCGTGCGCCACCACGCCCGGCTTTGGACGTGGTCTAAGTGAACGCCTTTCCTCCAGGTCTCTTATGGCATCTTGCATTTTCCTGGTCTACGTCATCTGTGGAGTTTCCCCCGCGATTCATGTCATCACGCTGTAGCTCACATTGCAACGCTCCCTTCCCTGCAGGGGAGTGCTGTTTGTATTTATCGCTGAGGAAGCTCCGTCTCACCATCTTTCTTTGCTTAAGGCTCATAATTGACGCACAGCATCTTCATGCTGCTGTCTCTAACAGCTCCCGAGTGACGCTGAAAACTTGAAGGGTTTTTTCCTCTACTGTACACTTGGGAGCACTGGACCGCTCAAAGGGTTTTCTCTAGCTATGATGCTCTTTGATTTTGGGACATTCTGTGTGACTGTGAGCCATTACAGGGTTTCATAAAGGCCCTGTATTTTTGCCCAAAGAGTGACTACAAGTTACGTACAACCTGGAAATGGGCCCACACGTCACAGAGTGGCTGGTGTGTAGTAGGTGCTCAACGCGTTTGAAATAGATACATGTTCTCATAATCGCTATGAGGAGTAAATAAGTGCTATGTTGGATGTTTATTTTCTGCTAAAAGTCATATGATGAAATCTTCACCCCCAAGCTGAGGGCTTTAGGAGTGGAGTGTTTGGGGTGATTAGGTCACGAGGGTGGAGCCCTCAGATTGGGACTGATGGGAACCTGGAGCTAGCTGGGTGCTTCTACCTGGGGGAAGGTGCCGTCGATGGACCCGGCCCTCACCAGACACGGAATCAGCAGGAGCCTTGATGTCAGACTTCCTGCCTCCAGAAAGGGAGTGATAGATTTCTGTCATTTATAAGCTTCTTAGTTTATGGTATTTTGTTACGGAAGCCCAACTGGACTCAGACAATGAGTTACCTTTTGCAAAGGAACACTGTGAGTTTCAATAATTGTTAGCTACTGCTGGGTGTGGTGGCGCATGCCTGTAATCCCAGTACTTTGAAGGCTAAGACAGGTGGATTGCAGGTTCAAGGACAGCCTCAGTAACCTAGTAAGACTCTCAGCAACCTAGTGAGACCCTGTTTCAAATAAAAAAAAAATAAAATAGGGCTGGGGGTGTATCTCAGAGGTAGAATGCCCCTGGGTTCAATCCCCAACACCACACACACACACACACACACACACACACAAAAATGTTAGCTACCATTTTGGTATCTGCTCCATCCCTTATCCTCCAATACAAAGTCTGCCCCAAAACACTAATCCTGGAAACTTAGATTGTCCCAGCCATCTGCTGAAACTTTTTTTCTCAGTGATTTTTAAAATGGGAATATTAAATATATTTAATTGTCAATATATTTGGTATTTATACTACTCTCTTAAAAATCTTTTAATATTTTATTTTTTTCTTTTAATATTTTAATTGAAACACTATTGTACATTTTTTATAGAGGAAGTATAATAATTCAATACATGTGTACACTGTGCAGTGATCAAATCAGAGCAATTAGCATTTCCATCATTTAACATTTCCAACATTTATCACTGAGAACCTTTGGACTCTTTTAGTTATTTTGAAAGATACCATAAATTGTTGTAGACTGTAGTCACCCTATTGTGCAATAGTCCACAACAGCTAGTTCTCTCTATCTAATGGTACTTTGGAGCCTGTTATTTGCCCTCCCTCTCTCTCCTCCCCACGCCCTCTCCTACTTTCTAGTGACCACTGTCCTGCTCCCTTTTTCTATGTGGTCAATTTTTTTTAGTTTCCACAAATGAGTGACAACATGCAGTATTTGTCTTTCTGTTCTTGGCTCATTTCACTTAACATAATGTTCTCCAGTTCCATCTATGTTGCCAAAAATTACAAGAGTTCATTCTTTTTTATGGCTGAAAACTATTACACTGCACATATATACCACACTTTCTTTATCCACTCCTCCATCAGTGGAGACCTTGGCTGATTCCATGTACTAGCTATTGTGAAAATGCTGCAATAATCACGAGAGTGCGGCTATTTCTTTGACATATTGATTTCATTTTCTTTGGATGAATATCCAAGAGTGGGATAGCTGGTTCATATGGAAGATCTATTTTTACTTCGTGTGTGTGTATATGTGTGTATGTGGTACTGGGGATTGAACCCAGGGGCATACTGCCTCTGAGCTATACCCCAACCCTATTTTATTTTTTATTTTGAAACAGGGTCTCACTAAGTTACAGAGGGTCTCACTAAGTAGCTGAGGCTGGCCGCGAACCTGTGATCCTCCTGTCTCAGCCTCCCAAGTACTGGCATTACAAGCGTGTGCCACCGCGCCCGGCTACTTTTACTTTTTTGAGGAGCCGCCATATTGTTTTCCATAGTGGAGCAGCTGTACTAATTTATATCCTCACCACCACTGTATCTCAGTAACCTCATCAGCATTTGTTATTTTGTGTCTTTTTGACAATGGCCATTCTAACTGGGGTGAGATGATATCTCATTGTAGTTTCAATTTGCATTTCTCTGATGATTAGTGAGACTGAGCATTTTTCTCATATGCTTTTTGGTCATTTGTTTTTTTGTCTTTTCTTTTTCTTTCAATTTTGAAACAGGGTCTTACTAAGTTGCTGAAGGTCTCACAAAGTTGCTGAGGCTGGCCTGGAAACTGCGAGCCTCTTGTTTCAGCCTCCCAAGTACTGGGATTACAGGCATGCACCATCGTACCTGACTTGTTTGTCCAGATTTTTATAGTCAATTTTCATTCATTTTTTCAAATCTGCTTGGTCAATTTTATGGCATTTGTTCCTAACTTACATCGTCAATCTTTTCTACTACTATTTATTTAAACATATTCTGTGATGATTCAGGGAGTCTTTGCATGTCTCATTCTGCTATAAGTTGTTTTTGCTGACTCTCACTCATGGTGTGTTAGTCTTTGATTTATGATTTGTGAGTTTTTGCTCATTCATGGAAATTATGTGTATAATTACTTGTATCTAGTTGCAAAGTGGAAAGTGAGTTCCTCCAGGAGGAGAGTTTGCAGCTGCCTCTCTGGGTACCTGAGAGAACTACTAACCCAAGAGTACTTTTTTTGGTACTGCAGGTTAAACCCAGGGGCATTCCACCTCCAAGCTACACCCCTAGCCCTTTTTTTACTTTTTATTTTAAAACGGGGTCTTGCTAAGTTGCTGAGGCTGGCCTCCAACCTGCAATTCTCCTGTCTCAGCCTCTCATACTGGGATTTAGAGGTGTGCACCACTGCACCCGGCCCCACATTTTTTTCCCATGAGAGGTCAGTTCTGGGGTCCAGCTTCAAACCCAAATGTGAGCCATGCTCAAAAGAGGCAGGTTCGTTCCTCAGTCTAGGCACCACTGTCCAGCCCTTTCATTCCCTGTGGGTTCATTTATGAACTTGTTTACTTCTAGTCCAAGAGGCTCAGAAGCAAACCTGGAGGTGAGACCTGAAGAAAGCTGGCGCCATGCTGACCTTGCGCACGAAGAAGCAGACTCTGTCTGTGGAAACCCCACCACCAATGCAGAGGAGGAAGACGGGGGTCTCCAGACCTGCCGCGTATGTGGGGACAAGGCCAATGGCTACCACTTCAATGTCATGACATGTGAAGGATGCAAGGGCTTTTTCAGGTAGAGTCACCCATCAACCTTCGTTCGTCTGCCACCACCGGAACACTGGGTCACAGCTAACTGGGGTCCGTCATTAATCCACTGGGCAATGTCTCGGGGTCCTGGCTGGATCTGCCTCCTGGGTTCAGAGTATGCACTGGTGGCCCAACGCCTCCTAATTAGTCTTGAGTGAGCCATTTATACCTCGGAAGAATCCTTCCTCTTCAAGTCTTCCTGGGTCTATCTGGGAAAAGAAACTTCTGTTAAGATACTGTTTCTGTGTTCTCAAATAAAAGTAAAAGAGTAAAGAATTTGGAAAGTGCAAAATTCAAGCGTTCACATCAGTCTTAGAGGGCAGTTGTTAAGTAAAGAATGGCATAAAATAAATGAAAACTAAAACAAGCTCACCAGGAAATGGACAAACAGGGAGGACTCAAAATTCAGGACTTAAACATCCCAGTTCATAGAAAAGCAGGCCTGGATAGAAGGAGCATGTTGTCCAACTGAAAAATCAGAAAGCTGGGCGTGGTGGTGCACACTTGTAATCCCAGTACTTGGGAGGCAGAGACCGGAGGATCCGGGTTCGCGGCCAGCCTCAGCTACTTAGTGAGGCCTTCCGCAACTTCGTGAGACCTGGTTTCAAAATAAAGGATAAAAAAAAAAATAGGGCCGGGGGTGTAGCTCGGAGGTAGAACGCCCCTGGGTTCAATCCCCGGTACCACAAAAAATAAATAAATAAATAAAAGAATCAAAGAATCAGAAAGCCTGAAGCCAGCTGGGCGAGGCCACCCTCAGCACAGAGCTCAAATCCAGAGGGAGAGAAGCAGGTGGAGAGAGGAGGGAAGGAGAAAGCAATGCGTGAGGAAGAGCTCCCAGGATGCCCCCAGGCAGGGACAGGGATGCAGTTCCCACCTCGAGGCCCCCTTGAGACCTTGCACATTCTCAAGATAGCCAGCCTATCTTGGCCCTTTGCAGAATTCTTCCTGGTAGTTGGACATCTGAATGGAAATGAACCCCAGGGTCAAGACCTTGCTCTGTAATCCCAAAGATGGGCTGCTGGTCCATGTGTCAGGGGTGGGGACTCAGCTATTTGCCACCAGAACCCATGGGAGCACTTCCAGGCCTGGATGAGCCCCGGGAGGCACTGCTGCAGCCTCTGTGTTAAGACCAGTTCCGTATCGCCAGAGTGAAGAAACCCGAGCTTCGGGTGGACATGGCCAAGCCTGAGTAGTTCTCAGGCTGCGTGTAGTTAACTCTGCCTGGGGTGGGTCCAGAGGCATCATGCTCCAGGGAGAAATGCACCTTTGCTGTGTGGGCTCTAATGGGGCGACACACAGCAGCAGTGTCAGGTCGTGTTCAGCTCCAAGTCACACAACATGTGTCTGGTTCAACAATAAGGAGAATGTGGTACCTCTCCTAAAAAGGAGCCAGTTTGATGGCTTCCATGGGGGTGAGTTCTGCAGCTCAATTCTTTGCATTTTTCTCTTCTGCCACGCTGCACAAGAGCTCTGATTTCTGTTTGGAGAGACTCAGGCAGAGACCATGTTGTTCAGCTGAGGAACAAAAGGGCCATCTCTTCCTCCCTTCAAGAGCAAGAAAACTTTCCCCAGCTGGGCATAGTGATGCATGCCTGTAACTCCAGTGCTTGGGAAGCTAAGACAGGAGGATTGCAAGTTTGAGGCCAGCCTCAGTAACTTAGTGAGACCATGTTTCAAAAATAGAAAATAAAAAGGGCTGAGAGTGTAGCTTGGAGGTAGAATGCCCCTGGATTCAATTCCCAGCACCTCCCCCTCAAAAAAAGAATACTTTCTCTAGAAGTCTCCCTTATATCACAGGAGCTAGAGCTGCCCTAGCCTACTCCTGAACTAGTGACCAGCAAGGGACAGCAGAGAGATCTATGAGCTGGGCACATGCCACGTGGCTGCATGGAGGCAGGTGGACATCTGACCCAGATCTGGATCCTGCCAGCCTGGGGCATCTGTCCAAGCAGCCTCCTGTAGACTGCCTGGAGGCGCAGGAATCCTCTGCTATCCCTTCCCCAGTGGGGTGTTATTCTTGGGACTCCCAGAGGGAGGCGACATATCATAGTGGGTAGGAGGTTGGATTTGGTATTAGGCCGACCTGGGCTCAAATTTCAGGTCATTTAACCTGGAAGACAGGAGGTGAACTATTTGTGCCAGGTAGATGACAGGATGAATTCCATAGGGGTTTTAAAACTAAATTTGCAAAGCTTTGCAAAATGTCTAGCTCAGAATCTGATATGTAGCATGCCTGTAACAAATATGAGCTCCATTCCCCCATTCTGGGTGCATTTTAGAGTAGTACAGAGGGTCTTTTACCCAGGCCAGTAGGCACATGTGTGTGGGATGATGCATGTCCCCTAGGCTGGTCTCTGGTCACCAGCTTAGCCTCTAGTTTGGTCCTCGGGGCCACTTTGTGGCCTCCCGTCTGTTCCCATGTTTCCAAGCCAGCATCCCTCATTTTCCACAGTGCTGGACAAGAACCAGAGGCCAGGGCCAAGAGACAACTTGTTTCCTGCCATCCACCTGTGGAAATGAAGGGGAGGAAGTCCAGGATGCCTGGGCTGTGGGAGAGGGAGGTGCCAGAGTCTTCAGCACTCATCACCCATGATGGCCTGCCAGCCTGAGGACCAGGGCCGCCGGGCTCCTCCCTTACAGGCTCCCCTCTTGGCCCCTACGTCAATCAGGAAAATCCACTTTGCAAGGGGGAAGTCATTGTCCAGCTGGGTAGAAAAGCTTACTGGCTCCTCCAGCTGCCCCTGGCTCCCCAGGTAGAAGGAGAGCTGGGGAAGGGAGCTGGCTGCTGTTTCTGCTGCTCCTGAGGTCAGTGTTCCTCTAGTTTCCTCTTCCAAGAAGGAGCCATCCAGGAAGAGGCCCATCTCCATGGAAACTCTGTGGAGGGGGAGGGGACAGGCCTGGGGAGGGGATGAGCCTGAAGTTGAAGTGTCCCAGCAAGTGGCTTGGGTGCAGGAAAAGCCATCTCCCATTTCCCGTGGGAATGTTGCAAGACAGTCCTGGACCCCTGCTCCTGGGACTTTAGGGGAGGAGCCCCACCTAGACCTTTCCTGTACAGCCTCACCAACTCAGAAGGCCAAGGCGAGGCCCGCAGTGCTTGGGACTCGTGGGGAGGGGAGAGAGGTGGTGGGAGCCGGTGCCCCAGCAGCCTGCCCTCTGCTCTTCCTCCTCTCACAGGAGGGCCATGAAACGCAATGTCCGGCTGCGGTGTCCCTTCCGCAAAGGCACCTGCGAGATCACCCGGAAGACGCGGCGGCAGTGCCAGGCCTGCCGCCTGCGCAAGTGCCTGGAGAGTGGCATGAAGAAGGAGAGTGAGCGAGGGCCCCCCGGGGCGGGGCGGGTGGGCGCGCCGTGGCACCGCTCAGCGCGCAGCTCTGCACCGGAGCGCGCTCGTGTGCACGGGGGCTTGTGTGTAGCCACTTCGAAGAGGGTTTGCGGGAGGGACGAGGGAGATGGAGGGCGTGTAAGCACTGCTCTAGGAGGCGTGGCGGGCATGGCTGGTCAGGGCTGTGGCCCCTCCTTCCTCTCGGCTGCACCTACATGCTTCCTTTGCCCCTTCCTAATTGCCCTCCTGGAGTTGTAACCAAACTGGGGGAGGGCGAGCGGGTGGGGACGCGCGTGCTGACCTGCCCTGCTGGACCCGCAGTGATCATGTCGGACGCCGCCGTGGAGCAGAGGCGGGCCTTGATCAAGAGGAAGAAGAGGGAACGGATCGAGGCTCAGCCCCCCGGGGCGCAGGGGCTGACGGAAGAGCAGCGCTCCTTGATCCAGGAGCTGATGGACGCTCAGATGAAAACCTTTGACACCACCTTCTCCCATTTCAAGGATTTCCGGGTAGGAGGCTTTAGAGCTGTTGCTAACCCTTTAATACCCCAGTCTCATTCCCAGGACTTCCCACAGTGTGGTCCCAGGGTCAGAAGTCAGTATCCCTGGGGAATTTGCTAGAAACGCAAATTTTCATTCTCTCCGCCTCCTGAATCCCAAACTCTCCGGTAGGCCCCCTCTCCCCCACCCTAAGGTGATCCCCAGGCAGGCACAGGTTTGAGAATCTCTCCTTTCTCTTCCTGCAGCAGGTAGGAAGTGGGTCTGAGCCCTAAGTGGAGGCAAAGCTAAGAGGTTCCCCGAGTTGAGTTGCTGGCATTTGGGGCTTTATGAGGAAGAAGTCAAGACCTTCCTGAACCCGTGTTCCTTCATGTGCCAGCACTGTTAGGCGAGGCTCTGCTCCCAGGCCCTCCTCCCCGTGTGCGCATAGTATCTGGGGTAACCTGCCAGCTTAGAGACCCACATGAGCCCAGAGCCCCAGAGCCCTCAGCCTCAGCTCTGTCCACCCACAGATGCCCCGACCATTCTAAGTCTCCCGAGCCCAACAGCAGGGATGCTTGGGACACGCCAGGGGACATCCATCCCCCTTGCCCTCCGTTCTGACCAGGCAGGGGTGTGTGTCCATTAACTCATCTCATAGATCCAGAAAGTACTACCTGAGAGGAGACAGCCAGAGGGAAGAAGCACGCTCATGCGTGTGTGCACACACATGAGTGTGCATGCACGTGTGTATGGGAGAGAAGGCCTGCAATTGTGTGTCTTTCCAGACTGCAGTTGGCTGTCTGGGGTGTGTGGGGGGACCTGTCTATGAAAACACAGGCTGTCTCTCTTCTCTCTACCTACTGTCTTGTGTCCCAGCTGCCGGAAGTCTTTAGCAGTGGCCGTAAGATTACAGAGTTTATGCAGGCCCCGCAGGGGGAAGACCCTGACAAATGGAGCCAGATCAAGGAAGACCTGTGTGCCCTGAAGTTCTCTCTGCAGCTGCGGGGGGAAGATGGCAGCGTGTGGAACTACAAACCCCCATCCAGCAACAGTGGAAAGGAGATCATCCCCATGCTGCCCCACCTGGCTGACATGTCAACCTACATGTTCAAAGGCATCATCAACTTCGCCAAAGTCATCTCCTACTTCAGGTAGGATGTGGGGCTGGGTGGTTGGGATTCGGAAGAGAAAATCATATGGCCCAAAGGATCAAGGATCTGGGGTAGAATCCCTAAGTCTGGGGGACATTGGTGTCAGAAGGCTCCCCTTTTTCTCTGTGCCTCAGTCCACTGGAGCTGCTGGGGAATGGGTCCCTAGCTGTGTGGCTCATTGGCTTTGTGGCTGTTGGCCTGCCATGTGACCCCGCTGTGTCTCAGCCCGCCCCCATGTGGAGATGGGAGTTAATAATGCCTACATTGTCAGGCTGCCATACAAAATAATAAAACATCTGAAGAACACCCAGCACATGGTGAATGCAGATAGTAAGTCCCTTCCTGATTTCCCCCGTGAGGGCAGGAATCACAAGTTGACAGTTTCAGAGCAAAGGATGAGTTGGAAGGAATAAGAAGGAAGTCTAGAGAGAGAAGGAAGGAGAGAGAGGAACAGATGCTGGGCCTCCAGCTGTCTGCCACCAAGAGATGGCTGAGCAGGCCTCGGGAGGATGGGTGATCCTGAATCTGAAGGGCCAGCTCTCCCCAGAGCTAGGCACAGAGGCACCCACCATGACAGCTGGTGTCGACAGGACCAGGAACCTCAGGGGCCGTGGCTTCCATAAGATGTGGTCTGTCGGGCTAGAGATGGTAGTCCTTGGGACGGTCACCTTGCCTTGTGGAGCCTGGTCAAGTGGGCCTGAATCTCTCTCTCTCTCTCTCTCTCTCTCACACACACACACACACACACACACACACACACACACACGAAACCCAGATTTCTTGGGCAGGCAGAGGGCAGGTTACATTCCAGGTGTCCCCAGGTTTCCCTATGGCCCTCAGGGTGACAGGTAGGGCTTACTCAATGGGGTTAGAGTGGCATCAGGCCGGCGTAGGGTTCAGATGGTGGCAAAATAGCTCAAGGGAGCAGGAAGAGAAATCTACTTACCAGTGTGGACATTGGCAGATCCCTGCTGGCTTCCTTGATCCACAACTTAACAACAGGGTAGGTCACTTACCCTGTTTCTCATGACCCTAAGCATCACTGTCACTTTCTTTCTATTGGAAACTGAGGTTCTCCAACTTGTATGAGTTCTCAGCTGATCAGTGGTGGAGGGCAGATTTGGAAGTATGGACTTCCAGAGTCTAGACTTCACAGTCAGCTACCTGTCGGGGCCTGAGCCAGGCACTGGGGACACTCAAAAGAATAAGATCAGTCTTGTGGTGTTTGCAGCTCAGTCAGTATAATGGATCAAGAGGTGTGTGTGTGTGTGTGTGTGTAGCACAGGGCCTGAAGTTCCAAGGAGACTAAAGCCAGGAACGGGGCTTCTTCAGGGGTCTTTGTGAGCAGCCTCAGTTTCCCAGAGCCCCCTCCTTATCAGGAAGGCTTCCAATTCCAGGAGAATTTGAGGTCCCTCTCATGTCCCCCTACAGGATGGGAAGAGAGGATCCTGCAGGATGAGACCATGAATATCAGAGGTTTATTAAGCAGGCACCATGGTTAGGCCTGTTTTTGGTGCTAGGAGTAGGGCTCAAGATATCCAAACTGCCTGGAGAGAAACAGTAGAAACAGGTAACTATTAAATTCAACACAAGCTAGGTGTGGTGGTGCACACCTGTAATCCCAGTACTTGGGAGGCCTGAGATAGGAGGATCAGGGGTTCGAGGCCAGCCTCAGCAACTCAGCAAGACCCTCAGCAACTTAGTGAGACCCAGTTTCAAAATAAAAAACAAAAAAGTTCAATCCCCAGTACCAAAAGAAAAAAGAAAAAAATGCCATCTGGCAGCAGGTAGCAAACACCCCATTGCATGAGCTCGCACCAAAGGAGGGGCATAAGCGGAAGAACTCTGCACTCTGGGAGGGTTAAGACAGCTCGGCCTGAAGAAATGGCAGGATTCACTTAAGTGCAGCTAAATAAGCCATCATCCCAAGTAGGGAACTGAGGCAGAAGGTACTGAGGCTAAGAGGCAGGAGCCACGGCATCTACTGTAGGGAACCTGGATGCCAAGCCGAGTGGGCACAGAGAGTCCCTGAAGGGAGCAGGAGAGGCGAGGACCATGGCATAGAACAGCGAGTGACCTGCTTGGCTGGATTTTGATGGGGAGAGATTCAAAGCAACCAGGAAGTGAATGCAAGAGTCCTCAGGGAAGGGGCCCCTCCAACTCTCCCTCCACCCCAACTTCTGGACTAGGGGAGTGGGTGCAGGTGCCAGTCTATGGGCAGCTTCCCTGGGAGCTGATGTCTCCTCCCCATCCTCCCTGCCAGGGACCTGCCCATCGAGGACCAGATCTCCCTGCTGAAGGGGGCCACCTTCGAGCTATGCATCCTGAGGTCCAACACCATGTTCAATGCAGAGACTGGGACCTGGGAGTGCGGTCGACTGGCCTACTGCCTGGAAGACCCCGAAGGTGCCCAAGAGACCTTGCCTGCCCTGGCAGAGGGAGGGGGACACGCCGGGAAGTATGGGCCCTGCTTGGGATTGCGGGGCAGGAAGATGGGGCGATGGAACAAAGATCTGAGTGAGGGAGGGCAGGTTGTTGGATCAGCTTCCTGAGATGCTGCCCCTTCATCCTATACCCAACCACAGGTAACTTCCAGAAACTTCTCCTGGATCCCATGATGAAATTCCACTGCATGTTGAAGAAGCTGAACCTCCATAAGGAGGAGTACGTGCTGATGCAGGCCATCTCCCTTTTCTCCCCAGGTGATGCCCCCCCCCAGACTGCCCGCACCCCTCTGCTTGACTTGCAGGAGGCAGCAGCCCTCCTTCCCTCCCCAGGGAAGGGCCCAGCTCACTGCTCAGCCAGGGTGGGGACTCTAGCTGGTTCCTCCGTGAGTCAGGGGGGTGATGTGGAGTCCTAGTCCTCCCCTCCCGGCCTGGGTGACTCTGGCCAGCAGTTCTCCCTCTGGGCTGAACTGAGCTTGTCTTTGCCCCTGCCGGCCCTTACCGGCACCACCCACCTTCCCTCCCTGCAGACCGCCCAGGCGTGGTGCAGCGCACCGTGGTGGACCAGCTGCAGGAACGCTTCGCCATCACCCTGAAGACCTACATTGAGTGCATTCGGCCCCAGCCCGCCCACCGGTAAGCAGAGCAGGGGTGGATGTGAGGGGGCCTCCCTGCGGCCTTGTCTCACTTTTGGCCCCCGCTTACCTGGGCCTCTGTGGGACAGCAGACCAGACCTGTGCTGGGTACAGTGTCTAATGACCAGGACTCTGGGGCTGTATTCTGTGACCTCCACTGAGGTGTTCTGCCCAGTCAGCCTGAGCGCCAGCCTGGCTGTAGGAAAACTGAGAAGGGCTGAGGCTGTGCCCAGCTAAAGGACACTTATCTGTCCAGGGCCTTCCATGCTGTTGTGATCAAGGGGCCAGGTCTTCTCCTGTGTCTCATAGAGGATCTTCCAGCAATAGCCAGTGAGAACCATAGCGATGGAAAATCATCATAGAGAAATCTGTAATAGTTACCATTTACTGGGAAGTGCTAAATCTGGTGCCGAACAGTTATGTCTTATCATCTTCATGCCCTCTCTGGTCCTCAGTGTCCCTGTGATCTAGTGTTCGGTCTGAAGCCACAGACTTGAGGACAAGGACAAACTTGAATTGCAATGAGCCATGGCTATGAAGATTGAGGCCAGCACTGGGTATCATAATGTGAACTTGAAATTCAAATCCTCCCTTGGCCTGTGCCAGCTTTCCTTTTGGCTCAGTGTCCTGGGGTGCTGGGGGTAGCCATGTCTGTATTTGCTCAGTCCTCTCCTGTATGGAGCCAGGAGGCTAGAGGTGCCAGCTTCTTTTCCCATTATGGGGAAACTGAGATACATGGTATGTCCAGACATTAGATCCAGAGCCAGATCCAGGAAGGGATTCCATTCTGTAGCGCCTAACCTCCATGACTACTTGGCTGGGTCCCAACACCTAGACATTAATCAGGACAGTGACTCCCCTCACCCGCAAGTTAACCGATGCATATGACACCTTGCATGGTTTGGGTTTTCCACCGAGGTCTCTATGTGCAAAGACTCAAGGCCCATGGATGGGGTGACAGTAGGCTGTTCTGCCCTTTTGGAGCACAGGCTGAAGGAATTCAGCCAAGCCTGTCTCAGGGCTGAAGGGAGGTGTCAGCAGTGCCCGGGCTGGCGGGTCGGGGAGAGAGCTGGCTGGCCTGCAACCTCTCCTCTGGCTGGCCTGCAGGTTCCTGTTCCTGAAGCTCATGGGGATCCTCACGGAGCTGCGCAGCTTCACCGCCGAGCACACCCAGCGGCTGCTGCGCATCCAGGACACGCACCCCTTCGCCACACCCCTCATGCAGGAGCTGTTCTGCAACGGGGATGGTTGAGCCACGGCCCTTGGTGGCGCCTGGGGAGGGGCAGCCAGACCCAGAGCTTCTGCAGCTAGACAGATGGACACCGCTGACAGCCGCCAATGCCCTGTGACCACAGCTGGCTAGCACTCCTCAGGAAAGGGACGTGGGTCCCCAGCCCCTGTTGTCTGTGGAGAGGGAAGCCACGGACCCTATGTGAAGAGCACACTGGCCCATCGGAGAGGCAAGGCTGCCCTCCCTCAGACCAGGCCCTGTGGTCTGGGAATAGCCCCCGAATCCCACTGGATTGCAAGTCCCTTTAAGTGTTGTGGTAGAGGAAGGGGTGACAGGCTGGGCCACGTGAGGGTCACATCACCCCCAGTTCAGGCTTGAGTCTTTTGGTCACTACCGCCTCCCACTCCCCACTCATTCCCAACCTCTGACCTCCTGCCCGGAGCTGCCTGGTGGGGTCCAGGCCCCTGCCCATCAGCGGGTGTGTTTGTGTCTGTGGGGTCTTCTAGAGAAGCCGAGGCTGCACCCAATGTCAGGAGCCTGTCATGACTTCCTGGGTGCATCAATCACTGTGTCTCTGCATCTACGTTATTTATTAAGCACCAACACGGCGGGACCTGCTGTGCGCTAAATGAGGCTGCCTCCGACCTGGATACTGACCTCAGAGTTTATAGTTAAGAAAACAAATCCCAAGCCGGGCGTGGTGGCACACACTTGTAATCCCAGTATTTGGGAGGCTGAGACAGGAGGATCACAGGTTCGAAGCCAGCCTCAGCAACTTAGTGAGGCTCTCAGCAACTTGGTGAGACTCTGTTTCCAAAAAGTAAAAATAAAAATCAAAACCCCAGTAATGTGGATCAAAAGAACTGAGATGTGACTCAGAAGCACGAGGAACATCTTTGTGTGGATGATGTGCTGCGCTGGGTTCTCTGGGTACCTGGGACCCAAGGAAGGGTTCCCTTGAACTCGTGTTCATGGGAGGAAAGGGTGGGAACTGTGTGACTGTGCCTGTGTGACTTGGTGGAGGAAGCTCTGCTCCCCATCTGACTGGCGCCTGGCTTTGCTCCTGAGGCTGGAACACTGGGGTGCTCTGTGACAAAGCTACAGTGGGTGAATAAACAGAACCACTCACATGCACTTGTATTCCTGTGCCTATATTGTCTTCAAAGCTAGACTACAGCGCCTGCCTTGTTTATAACTATTTCAGAGTACCAGTGTTTGCATTTTCACGTTACACTTTAATTTTACGTAAGGCATTCAATATTTAAGAACTAGGTTTAGCAAATATGTTCCTGGGTTTAATGTCAGATCAAGGTAAGAGGACTTGAATTAATGAACTTTTGGCCAGAGATATAAAAATTTTTTGGCCTTCTTTTCAGGAAAGAAAGAAATGTGGAGCTGGGCGTGGTGGCACACACTTGTTTTTTTTTTTTTTTTTTTGCGGTACCGAGGGATTGAACCCAGGGGCGTTCTACCTCCGCGCTACACCCCCGGCCCTATTTTTTATACTTTATTTTGAAACCGGGTCTCACAAAGTTGCGGAGGGCCTCACTAAGGAAAGAGAGAGAGAGAGAGAGAGAGAGAGAGAGAGAGAGCGAGCTGAGGCTGGCCGCGAACCCCGATCCTCCGGTCTCCGCCTCCCAAAGTACTGGGATTACAAGCGTGTGCGACCACGCCTGGCCGGTGGCACACACTTGTAATCCCAGTACTTGGGAGACTGAGACAGGAGGATTGCAGGTTCATGGCCAGCCTCAGCAACTTGGGAGGCCCTCCACAACCTAGTGAGACCCTGTTTCAAAATAAAGAATAAAATAGGGCTGGGGATGTAGCTCAGAGGTAGATGCCCCTGGGTACAATCCTCAGTACCACACACAAAAAAGTCTCATACTTGGCCGCAAGGTAACTGAACTTTAAGAGACAGATAACTGCTTAGCTTCATCATTTTACAAGAAGCAAGACAAACTTTGAGAATGTTAAGAAATCATCAGTAATGTAAATGAAAGCAAGTAAACATATTTTCTGACATCCCTCTAGATTAACCAGCCTTCTCTGCATCAGGAGATAAAGGATTCATTTTTAGAAAAGAAACAAACGGAAGATGGAGCAAACTCTGCAAGCTCAATGGACATAGCTTTTGCTTCCAGGATTTTTAAGTATAGATTGTTAAAATTAGAAACAAATTTCTAATTTGGAAATAAAATTTTTACTTTATATTCATAATATATGCATCTCTCATCTCCAGGGAAATAACTTTCAGAGTGCTTGCTATTCATTCAAGAACCTGAAACTGCTGCTGGCTGTAGGTTAGTGTTAACAAGGGGAGGCTAAGGTGAGATTAAGATGGGATGTAGGGTAAACTCCTATCCCCCAGTATTAATTTAAAAAACACCCATGTAGTTCCCCAAACATTAAATCGATATGTACGTATGATTTATGTAGATTATAAAAGCGAAGTGTATTCCAAGAGTAGGTAAGATTCAAAATCAGATGCACCAAAGAGCTCACACAGGATAAATACTTCCTTTTAGCAGCTTTGTGGATGTTGTTTATAGGACTAGGAGCCAGATTCAACTTGCCTACTTGCAAAATATATGGGTGTCCTCATTACTCTCTTCCCTGAGCTTTTGGGCAAGTAGCTCTAAGCATCAATTTCTAGGCATCTCTGTGGCACTGTTTTCATAGTTTCTGGCTCATCCAAGAAAGGATGAAGTTAGTCTCCAAAGCTACTGCATACCTTCTGATTCCCCCATCAGTCACAGCTACTCAGCAGTCTCTACCTGGCCTTCGTCTGAAGTCTTGACATCCACGACAAATCTTCATGTGGGAAGGCCCAGTCTCTCTTGTGGAGAAAAAAGGTTATGAAGAGAAACACTTGAGGGCCAGCTCACCTTGCCACCTTCCTCGCAGCTAGTTTCCCCTGG
This sequence comes from Glis glis, assembly GCA_004027185.1. Lineage (NCBI taxonomy): Eukaryota > Metazoa > Chordata > Mammalia > Rodentia > Gliridae > Glis > Glis glis. The sequence goes on along the minus strand of PVJS01007173.1, from coordinate 28,903 downwards.
CTGCTTTCTCTTTCTATACCCGCCGCTCTCCTGAATCTGATGGTGCTAAGGGGTGGACCAATTCCACACCTGAGAAGTGGGTGACCATCCTGTCACTTGTCCACTTGCTTTCACAAAATGGCACTCACTCTACTGCTTCCCTGAAACGGTCCCAAAGGACCGTTTCATTACAACTTTTTGGAAGGACTTAGAAACTAGGGAGTCTTGCAGGATTCTAAGTTAAAATGTCTTGCAGGACACTTAATCCCAATTCAGATAGCTAAGTTAGGACCCACACAAGATAGCAATGAATCCCAAACAAAAGCACTTCAATGCCACCAGGAGGCCCACCCCACAAGTAACACCTTGTGTTTTTGCGGAACCAACTTCAAACCCCACCCGTAAAATGCATATAATTGTTACAAATGTTAATGGAATTAGCCCTCCCCACCACCTCAGTAAATAAGAAGACCAGACTTTATAGAATATAAATTTGTTTTTATTGAAGCAGCAGTCACATGACCTTATATCTAGCCTTTAGATTAGGCCTGACAGAGTTTGCCAGCCCTAATAAAATGGGGTTATTGGTTTTTTTTTTTGCACTAAGAGACATAACATGTTTACATACATCATCCAGTATTGGAAATGAGCAGACTCAAACACAACATGTGTTGGTTACTGGGAGGTACAGCCCCACTGTTCGTGGTGTTCATATATTTTACAGAGACCCCCAAAGACCATGACTAATAGGATGAAAGTTAAAGAAAATACAACTACACCAAACCATGAACACAGTAATCAAAGACAGCAGCTCTTATACACGTTTTTACAACTGTCCCTTTCAGGGATGTTTCCTTTCTTTTCAAAGCAGTGTCTGCAAAGCTAACTCTACATCAAATCCAAAGGTTTCCAAGCTGGAAGCTGCATTTCTTGCGGCTACACAGCGAAGTAAGGTCATTTGAAAGAACAAGACATGGTGTTCATATCTTGACTTTTATAACAAAGACTCATGTTTCCCTTATTAGAGGAACGGAGATGGTGATGTGACTATATATTGCAGTGGCAAAATAGGTAGGGTGAAGAAAGGGATGGGTACTGAAATAAAGACCACACACTTGTGAATTTTAATTTCATTTCCAGGCTAACCTACTTTTTATTTAATGCAAATTACAGTACCAGTTAACTATTTCCAAACCAAGTCACATAGAACAAAATGTATTTACAAGGGAATGGGGAAAGGGGGAAAAAAACATTGAGCATACTTTTCACAAAAATGTTTATATTTAAAATGAAAAAAAAATTCAGTCACAGAGGCATTCAAGTAGTAATCATGTTATACAGATTTTGCTTTTCCTTTATATCAAGACAGATTTGCACAAGTGTTTGCAATAGTTTGTATACAACCCACAGTCCTTTATATATATATATATATATATATATAATAAAATTTGTTTTTTAGATTTGTTTTTAAGATGGAAGTGGTCACGCTAATTGGTATGTGTACAGGCCCAAGTGATCCATCGGCAACACATTTATAGATGCAAATTTTACAGGCAAGCACATTTTCATACATCTATCTGTATCTGCCTGTAGACAGATATAGTAAGAAAAAACAAACTTAAAATTAACACAAGGAAGCCTACTTTGTCACGCTAACCCTTATGTACTGGTTGTCATTTTGCTTTTATTGCGGAGGTGCAAAACGGAGCAACGACTCGAATAAAACGGCATAACCCTTGTGAAAATAATCCAAACCCCAGGGATTACTTTCAAGCCTCTCAAAGGAAGACCTTATTAGTCTGGGACTTTACTGTGCTTCTCGTTGTCTCTCTTATTTTCAGTGGCTCAGGTTTCTACCAGAAAATACAGGTTTTATTGTAGAGCATGCTTATTTTTCTATATAGGGGCAAAAAATGTTTGTCTCTGTGATTAGATGATCACTAACATGAACAATATGAATCAGGTACAGTTTTGGTTTAAAACAAAGAAAAAACCCCAAACTCCTGGGGATCTGGCATTGGCCAAACTTCCTTTGGAAGATTCCAAAGTTAAATCCTTTAAAAAGGAAAGGGAAAAATAAATGAAATGCCAGTGTCTTTATATCCACAGGGATAGAGAATGTAACAGTCCTCTCAGAAACCTTTGCATTGGCGCAGACGAGATGACTGGTCAGGCATACTTTGTTAAAACACAAACCAAAAAGATGGGTCTAAAAACTAAGAGGACTTTTAAAAATGACACCACATGTCATTGGAAAGAAGGTGCAGTTTTCTGCCTTGCTGGAATGAACATATGATGTTTCAAAAATAGCAACCTTTGGTTTGGTAAAGTATTTTTTTTTCTTCTATTCAAGACATTTTATATGGAGTACTTGGAGTCAAAACAAATACTTAATATTTTTTTCTTCCAAAAAAGGCCTTCATGTTGGGCACACAGTAAGAATTAAACTAATTTTTTAAAAAAGAAATTAAAATGACAATTCACTGAACAGGGGTAGAGATGGCAGGAGGGAGGGAATGGGTTAAGAGTTCCCTCATAAAACCACAGTCCTCTATGGGCATAGCGGCACTCTGTGCAGTAACTGCTAGTAATTGCACTAGAGCATTTTAGACCACTGATGTATGATAACCCAATACTACTAAGATACCTCGATTTATTTAAAAAAACAAAAACAAAAACAAACATTTTTTTTTCTCTCTCTCTCATTTGGGAGGGAAGTATGCAACGAGGAGAGAGAGCATGGAAGGCTCCCAGAATCTGCTGTTTGTTAAGACCCGTGGTTAGGGCTTGTGGAAGAGACGAGCAAAATCTAATCTATTCGATATCCTCCAGCTCTAGGGCTCCCTGTGCAATACTAAGTCCCTGAATGGACGAAGTATGGAATGAAACCGGTCACTGCTACTGAGGAGGAAACAGACATTTAGAACCAAAACAAATGTAGAGCTCGAATGAAATGAGACTATGAACATGGTTTCCTCTTCCCACTCCTGAGCATGGCATCACCGAAACTTAATTGTGGAGGGGGCAAAGATACTTTGTGAGTTATTTCAAAGGGAAAGGTTGTGGACAGGGAGACATTAATAAAAGGAATCAATTAAAATTTAACAAATGAAAAATAAAATAAAACAACAACAACAAAAAACAAACACATGGAAGCGAAGGCACTCCAAACTATATAGATACACTATACATTGCTAGAGTTATTGTTACAATAATACAGGCCGGTACCTACTGTACAGAGTTAAAACTATATGGCTTTAAAAAGCTCGTCTACATTTTGTCTGATTATTAAACAGAATCACTGCCCTGAACAGTAACTTTTTGCTCATTAATAACAGTTCCTGGGTCCACATATTTACATACAAAACAATAAAACTTAAATTTAAAAACATTGAAAGAAAATATAATGTACAAGCTTGAATTTGGTGAGGAGCTTTTAATTATTATTATTATTATTTACAAAAAGATATTTAGAGACCTGGATCTCACTTGTATAAAAGAGTTCTGTGATCCCGCCATGATCCTTGAGAAAAAAAAATCGTACACCTCAGCCTACACACACGCACGCGCACACACGCACGCACACATGCAAACACATGAGATAAAAGCACTTGACTTTTCTCTCTTCTTCTCTTACCCCATTTATGGGGGGGGGAGTGTTTCCTAAAACAAGCACTGATTTTTATGGACTCTAGCAAGTATACCAAGTCCAGAGTAGTGTCTGTATTCGAACATCTGGCTGGGCAGTTTGATCTGAAAACAGGTCAATTTCTGTCACAGACCTGCCTGTTCAGATTCTTTATAAATCCTTCCTGAAAATGGTCTATCAAAGCCATCTCCTTTAAGGAGCTATGCTACCAAATACTTTGATTTCAGATTTCTTTCAATCTTAATGAGCTCTCATAAGCACTTCATAAAAAGTAAAATTCAATGTTTGGTTTGACTGAGCAGGTTTCCTTTCTCATGAACTCTGATGCAATCAGAGGTTTTGAGAAACCCCTTTTGTAGCCTAAGAGCTTATCGAAACAGTGAGTGAAAACAAAGAAGGCTCACAGTTGTCTTTCTCAGGACTGGTTCACTTCAGCAGGCAATATGGCTCTCCTGGAGAGTCACACATGGTCAAGAAGCAGGACAGGGTGCTGGGGCCTGCATGAGGGCTGCCACGAGACTCCACTTCCTAACCACCTGGAGGGCAAGGCCCCTAACATGACGGAAGGTAGTAATGAGAAGGGTGAAGGGAGGTCACACACAACACAGGGCTGGGCTCTGCAGCCCTGCCCTACCGTCATCAGCCGACCTTGGAAGGCATGTGGGGGAGGAGCGGGTAGGAGGGAAAGGCGGCCATCACTCAAGTGATCTTCTAAATGTAAAATAGAACTGATTGTGCCTTAAAGATTCATAGGTCAAGTAATGGCCCATAAGCACCAAGGTGACTAAGGTTCATTTTAGAGTATATAAGGCCCACATAGATACCAACCTTAAAAGTAGAAAACAAACCAGTTGTGAAAATCTATCTCCTCACTGCAAACACAATCCTTCAATGCTCCTTGCTTCCCAAGGAATATTGCTTTTTCTTCAAAAAACAAGAGACTGATTTCTTACACCATTCACGAAGAAAACAGAAACAAAAATTCTTCAATGGGTGTGTGGGGGGGAAACATTCTCATGCTTCAACCAGTCAATTTTGATACTGTAGACAAAAAAGAAAAGGCAGTATTGAATATATGTATATATAACATATATACACACATTTATATAATCGGTTTTCCTATAAAGTCAGCAGGTACAGGTGACTGTTTATCATCTTGATGTGTAGCTTTTTAATATTACTACCATCTAAAATCATAATGGACTATCGGGCATGCATCAATAAATAAATTTAAAAAGCATGAGGTTAAAAAAGCTGAAATTAGGATTTAAAATTAGAACTATGTGTAGAATGTGGCAATTCCTGTAAGCTCGTTTTTCAATTAAAAATATGAAAAATAAAGCAGTAGACAGTTTCAGTTCACATTATTTAACTATAATGTCCTTTCTCAAGTGTATATTTCCAAGGGAAGTAATTTTAGAAAAAAAATCTGGACCAATTCATTCACAGTGCTGAGATTTGCCCTGGTCTTTCCCTTTTCTTTATACTCATCAGCCTTTGACCTCTCCAGCCAGAGCCTGTTCAACACCCTCTTCAGGCCCTTCCTAGCTCACTGGTTTTAAAGCTGCAGGAAGATACCCAGAGAACCTTTGGTCATGTGAACAAAGACCCCGCTAGAGCACTCAGGTCTGAGTTCTGCCTGCTGCTCCCCTCTGGGAGCCTCCTACACCAGTTTCTTCACCACTAGCATTGATAAAGAGCAAACCAAACCTAAACGAACCAATTGAAAATCTTCCACTTATACCTTTAAACTTTATTGACCTCCTTGGGTTACAAATGATACACATGTCCATTTTTGTCTGCCACACTTCACACCAACATGCCAAAGGCAAGTCTTCAAATACCCGAGGATATGGATTAATTTTACAAGTGACATTTAAGTCCCTGTTGAGTTATACCTGCTAAGCTCCCAACCAATTTCAAGCTGTGCACTATACCAAAGTCTTATGCTAGACTTTAAAAGAAAATAAAGTTAAGAAAAACAACAACAAAAAAACCTTCAGCACAGAACAAGGTTTTCTTCTTTTGTGGAAGGGGCATGAGGCAGGAATACTGTTTTTAAAGTATACAACAGCAGACCTCGTATTAAAAAAAAGAAGATTGTCGTAGGAGAGAGATTGTGTGTTCTAGTGCTCCGCTTTCCCCCTCCCATAATCCCTCCCACCCTCTGGGTCTCCCGCAAAGTGAGAATACAATGAAATCGGTTTGTATTTATAGATATTTTACAAGGTTAAATAAGAACAACAATAATAAAAAAAATGAACACTAAAATGAACAGGTTTTTTTTTTCTCTTTTTAATTTTCTTTCCAAACGTGACCAGTGTTGCTGAGTTACACTCAAGTAACTGGTGGTTTTTCCTGTGCAGCTGGCTGCTGGGGACTGTTCAGGTGGAGTTGGAAGCTGATGCAGAAGCAGCGTTATTGGTCTGTCCACGGTCTCCAGCATTAGCATCTAGAAATCAAAAGTCCCAATAGAGAACATGAGCAATGCTATCGCACACCAAGGAGAACAAGCACACTGCTTCCACCACAGACTGTAAGCCGTGTAGCCTTCCAAACTGTTGTCTGGAATGTCGGTTAAATATGATCAATAGTGTTAAATCTAAATTTCTTTTTGCTGAGAGCAATGTACATGCCTTGGCATGGTCCTGTTGCAGGGGAGATAGTGTCTTTCATTAAGTTACAGACTCAGGAAACCAGAGACCATTTTTGACAAAGCTCTTACTATAGCTGGGATCAGCAGTACACGAACACTTGGTTGGAGTCTAGCTCACTTGAAAATAAATGAACACCACACATCTGGGAAAACTTGCTAAAATTTTTGAACGATATTACAATATGCCATCTGCTTCAGTGAATAAATAGGTGAAAAAATGAAAATATGGTCAGTGTTGATGTGCATAAATCAAATTCAAGTTGCTTGTTCTTTAAGTACAGTCACTCTTCATTATTCAGAATCAGAAGACAGACAACAACAAACCCACCACCACCAAGAAAACGCAAAAAAAGAGAACATAGTACCAATTCGCTTAATTCAATAAAACAATAAAGCAAGCCGAGCGTGGTGGCGCACGCTTGTAATCCCAGTACTTTGGGAGGCGGAGACCGGAGGATCCGGGTTCGCAGCCAGCCTCAGCGTGCACGCGCTCTCTCTCTCTCTCTCTCCTTAGTGAGGCCCTCCGCAACTTCGTGAGACCCGGTTTCAAAATAAAGTATAAAAAATAGGGCCGGGGGTGTAGCGCGGAGGTAGAACGCCCCTGGGTTCAATCCCCGGTACCGCATAAAAAAAAAAAAAAAGACAAAACAATAAAGCATCTTGCAGTTGAGTATGTTGGCACTAAGAGCCTACCTTGCCTGATCCCCTACAAATGCTATCTATATCTTTACAACTAACCTTCGTCCCCTTCCTCCTCTAAAGATCCACTAACATTTTAAGTGGGTATCTAACTGTGTCTAGATTGGCTCTCCATCCTGGACAAGCAACAGGCTGCTGTCTCAGGGGCTAATCATTTGCACCACACACAATGACTGGGAGTGTACTGCCAGCCAATTTTTCTCTCAAAGATTTCATGTTAGGCCCCAAGCAAGAGAGGTAGCTTGATTGGGATGAGCAACTTCCAAGAACTATCTCCCTAGGAGCCACACTGCTATTGGCCATCGAGGTTGGTGACACAAAAAAGCAGACCAGAAGTTTTTGTCTCTCTAAAACTGAAGGGACAGGCAATCTCCCATGTCCTATGACAGGTAGAATAACTAATGTTATGGCTGAATGCAGACATTTGGTCCTAGATCTTTCTACTTTATATTTCTGAATTAGAGTGGGACATGAAAGACCCCAAGGGCACAAGGGAACTTTATTACTTAAGGACTATCTGTTCAGTTTATCATTTTTATAGCCACTTAAAAACTATACTTCCTTTTAAAATTCCTGATTTTCCTGCCCCCCCCCAAACAATCTGCCCTTACATACACGTAACCCAGTCTTTGGGGGAAGAAAAGTGAACATCTCTTAATTTGAAGGGTTATGTTTAACTCATTTAAATTCTTCTGCTTCTAGTCTGCTGTTGTGTAAGTGTGGCATGGGAGCCCGTGGATTAGGCCTCTATTGCCCATGGTGTGCAGTCATCCTAACTCACACAAATAGGTGGCAGAAGAGTGTGTGACACAGAGCCCACTCTCCAAAGCCAAGTACACAGCTTGTCCAATAATCAGAAAGTAACGAGGTCTAACACATCATTTGACTCCTGGCCTTCCAGTCATGCCCTGCTAAAGGGAGTTTTACTGGCCATGATCATCCAAATTCTATGCAGCAATACTGCAACATCAATTGCTGTCTAGCCACAGATTCCTCCACGCCTTTCTGTGGAAAAACATTCATTTCCACGATTGAGGCATAGGTTGCACTAAAAACAACCTTCCAAAGCCGGGCGTGCTGGCGCATGCTTGTAATCCCAGTACTTTGGGAGGTGGAGACCGGAGGATCGGGGTTCACGGTCAGCCTCAGCTTGCTCTCTCTCTCTCTCTCTCTCTCTCTCTCTCTCTCTCTACTTAGTGAGGCCCTCCGCAACTTTGTGAGACCTGGTTTCAAAATAAAGTATAAAAAAATAGGGCTGGGGGTGTAGCTCGGAGGTAGAATGCCCCTGGGTTCAATCCCCGGTACCGCAAAAAAACAAAAACAAAACAAAACAAAACAAAACAAAACAAAAAAACAATCTTCCAGAGAAAGTCTGGAAGACCAACCACAAAGCTATTTCAGAATTAGAACGCTCCTCAAAAATCCATGCGTATTGTAGCATTTCCTGTGCTGCATGACACTCAGAACCTACACATGATCAACATCAAAGCACTCCACTCACTTTGAGCATGGGAAGATGACAGGTAGAATTGTCATTCTGGTCTTCAAGACAAGAACTGAAGAGAAGCATCACTCATTGGGAAGTTATCTGTGTGTCTGACCACTACATAAGCATACGAACTAGCACTGTGAGCAGCTCTGGCCATGGCGATCACTGGCTACACTGGCTGACACCAGCCAAGGGTGATTCAGTAAATACCTCACCTGCATGACAACCCAACAACCTGCTCATTTATGTTAATTTGCTCTTTGGCAAAATCTATTTAGCTACTAATTTTCAGATGTTCTTTCACTGGCGATAGTCTGTGAGCTCATGACTAGTCTCCCCTTTCCTTGGGAAAATTCAAAGGCTGTTTATATGATCAAAATAAAAAGTACAGGCCTTTTGTGCTATCATGTAACCAAAAATAAATTTACTTTCTTTTCCTTTTTTTGAAGTACTGGGGATTGAACCCAGGGGCATTCCACCTCCAAGATATACACCCCAGCCCTATTTTTTATTCTTTATTTTTTTGAAACAGAGTATCACCAAGTTGCGCAGGGCCTCACCAAGTAGCTGAGGCTGGCCATGAACCTGCGCTCCTCCTGTCTCACCCTCCCAAGTACGGGGATTACAAGCGTGCACCACCACGCCTGGCTTAAATTTGCTTTCTGATCAATAAAATATGACAAATAGACTCATGTTCCTCAGATTTTAATTTAATGTCCCCATGCTTTTCTTGGAATTATTTCCAAATCCCTCTATGAGTACATTTTGTGTGTGTATTTGGGGGGCACTGGGGATTGAACCCAGGGGCATTCTACCTCTGAGTTACACCCCCAGCCCTATTTTATTTTTATTTGGAAACAGGGTCTCACTAGGTTGATGAGAGTCTCACTACTTGCTGAGACTGTCCTCGAACCCATGACCCTCCTGTCTCAGCCTCCCAAGTACTGGGATTACAGGCATGTGCCACCACGCCCGGCTTTATGAGTACATTTTAATAGCAAATTACTTTGATTACAAACATTCTTGACACCTGAAGTCACAGTACTGTACTCATTCATTAAAAACCTCTTGCCTGATGCAACGAGCTCCACTTAAAATCAAATTACACATGCCTTCGCTGAGAATGAGAATAGAGTTCTCTTTCCAGAGGAAGACAAAGTACTGGGAGGGGAAAAGTAAAGCAAATAAAAAAGTGTGTGTGAGGGAGTTCTACAAGCTCAATACTCAATAGTAGGTTCAACAGACAACCTGGGTACTGATCGAACAAAGCTACATTTAGAAACTCTTCCATCTAATAAAAAAGTCATCGGACACTACATGTGAAGTAGGAGCTTATGTCCAGGAGGTGTTAGAAAGAATTAGTTCAAAAACAAGCATAAAACAAGACAACACAGATGTCTACCTCTTTAGAAATAAAGAAACAAGTCTTGGGTACATGCTTATTTTACTTCTACTTCATTCTGTAAAATGATTTTACATAATTGAATCTGAATTAATATGGGCCTTCTATAATAAAAATACTAATTTAAAATTCTTATAATTGTCATAGATTTGGATGTTTATTATAAAAGCAGCAAAGTCCTGTGGCAGCAGTTGTTAACATCTGGGGGCTTGTTTACCAATATGCCAATACTAAGTACTTTGCAGCCATAACATGGTACTTTGAAGCAACCATGAGAAATAGGTATAATTATAGCCCCCATTTTGCAAATAGAAAGATGAGGCACAAAGAGATTAAGTAATATATCTAAGACCTGATAGTTAATAAACGGGAAAGCAGAGCACAGAAGAGAAGGATAACCTTTATGGGCCACAGGAGACAGCAGAGATCTTCTAGCAAAGGGATAAAAGAGTTTAAGGGGACTTTCATTTAGAACTAGCCCCAACAAATCCACTGTAATTTCTAGAGGCCCAAGTCCATCATCTAAAAGAGTGATTATATATCTGTAATTCCAGTAGTTAGGAGGCTGAGACAGGAGGATCACAGGTTGGAGGTCAGCCTCAGCAACTTAGAGAAGCTCAACATTAAAAAAAATAAAAGGACTGGGGTTGTAGTTCGGAGGTAGAATGCCCCTGGTTCAATCTCCAGTACCACCAAATAAATAAAATAAATAAACAAATAAGAGTTATTACATTAAAACAGAACAGTAAATTTATATTAAGAACTAAGAGTATAATTATTTTCTAATTTTCAAACAGTGTCTACATAGTGTTCAGAGAAAAAAGTGCTCCGGAAACAGCTCCAGAGCTGACATTCCACTGACTTGAAACTCTCTAGTAACAATGCTCATCCCTAACCTTCTGACGCTACAATGGAAAAACAACTCCCCTCTACCAAACCCTGGATGGACTTGAGAGCAAATAGATGGGGGGAAGGGCAGAGAAAAAGGGGATAGGAAGGTATAAGGACATTTTTAGAGATTGGGTAGCCGCCTTGCAAGATGAACTCAATGATACATGCCTCTTGGTGCGCATGCATTAATGTAATCCCTTCTTACACTGAATAGGACCGATCTGTGTAATCAGTAAGATATTGAAAATAATGGTGTGTGACTTCCAAAGACTAGGACCCAAAAGACACATGGCTTCCAACTCCTCCTCTCTCTTGGATCACCTGGTCTAATGGAAGCCAGTTGCCATGATATGAGATACTCTAGTAGCACTATGGAGAGATCCACAAGGTTGAGTGGTGGCTAAAGCCAGTGCAGATTTGCCAAACATATGAATGCACCATCCTGGAAGTAGATTTTCCAGCCCCAGGCAAGCCCACAGATGACTGCATCCCCGGCTGATGTTTTAACTATATCATGAGAGACTCTGACCCGGAACCACGAAGCTAGGCTGCTTCTGAATTCCTGATCCCCAGAAACCACATTGACTCTTGCTTTAAGTTGCTAAATTTTGGGATAACTTGACATGCAGCAATAGATAACTAATATATAGGTATATGTCAAATAACTTAAATGCCACTTAGGGTTTGTGCTCACAAGCCCATGAACAAGTCCCTCTAAAATACTTAGATGCATTCCTAATAAACTGTATAAGACAAAAAAGATACATCAGATGAATGAACGAATTGTTTGTGCCAAGACAGTGCAGAGGCAATCTGTGTATGTACTTTTTTTTCCCTTTGGTAAAAAAAGAGAGTCTTGCTATCATGCTCATTTCTGGAACATGGGAATCAAATGATCCTCCTGCCTCAGCTTCCTGAGTAGCAAGGACTACAGATAAATGCCACTGTGCCTGGCAAAACTAGCTTCATTCCATGTTACTTCAGAGGTAAAAAAAGATTTGGGCAATCCCATAGTGAAGCCAAGGGTACAACCCTCAGCTATCAGGTTCCCAGCTGAGTCTATGAGGCTGTGCTCTTTATCATATAGTAAATTTTTATGTGTAAAATTCCATGCCTGGCACACATGTATTGTTCTAGGACAGGATCCATGCCCCACCCCCTTCTCAGCGATCTATAACAGTTGCTAGATACTGGAGTAACGGATTTAACGGCCAGTTGTCTCAAGACTGAGAAAACTGCTCCAGCTAGCTGCTCAGATCATAAACTCAGAAGTTCTTGCCTTGATTCCTAATTGTCCTCCTCACCACCCACCCACAACTAACCATTAGCAAGTTCTGTGCATTTTCTCTGCTCTAAAAGTAGTTGATTAAACATACAAATGGAGACTAGGAAGAATGAATGGAAGGTCTCACTGTGGCCAAGGGTTTAAATAAAAAGAAAGTAGAACACAGGGAAACAGGTTAGGAGGAGAGGATAGAGAATAAACAGTGAAGGCAGGGTTCCAAAGGTTCTGCCATCATTAATCAGTATTTCAGAACTGTAAATCTGGAAAGATAAAGCGTTCTTATTTATATAAATGCTCATTGTGGGCCCAGTGGCAATGAAAGAAATGTTCTCTAATATAGATATCTAAATTGAAATGAAATAAAATATAAAATTCAGTCCTTATTTGCCTTAAACACATTTTAGGTTCTCAAAAACTATAAATTATTAAATTTTAATATTTCTAATATTGGCATATGAGTAAGATAGTAACTTTTTTTCATTTTTTAATGTGGTTCTGGGGATTGAACCCAGGGGTATTTTTATTTTGAAACAAGGTCTCACTAAGTTGTTGAGGATCTTGTTAAATTGCCCAGGCTGGCCTCGAACCTGCAATGCTTCTGTCGTGGCCTCCCAAGTACTAGAATTACAGGTGTACACCACCACACCCAGCTAAGATAGTGTATTTTAGATAATCATATTTGCCTTTTACATGAACAGGTGTATAAATATACTTGAGAAATTAAGTATGCTTTTACTCCTTTATTACGCTCTCTTCCAACCCCAATCTTTTTTTTTTTTTGCGGTACCTCCACGATACACCCCGGCCCTATTTTTTTTTTTATACTTTATTTTGAAACCGGGTCTCACGAAGTTGCGGAGGGCCTCACTAGGTAGAGAGAGAGAGAGAGAGAGAGAGCGAGCCGAGGCTGGCCGCGAACCCAGATCCTCTGGTCTCCGCCTCCCAAAGTACTGGGATTACAAGCATGCGCCACCACGCCCGGCCAACCCCAATCTTTCTGAAGTCCGTGTTATGTGTGTTTCTATTCACCAGGCATCATGGTTAGAAACTTCTCATGACAGGTCAACTCCTCTAAAAGATATAATTTTGGCAGTCTGGGATGTATTATTTATAGTATGTAGCTAACTGAGGATGTTCCTATTTGAGCTGTTCCTAGTGGAAATGTCTCCACCATAAAACTATGCCTGGCACAGGAACAAACAAGACTATCACAAGAATCAAAGTACAAGGCCGGGCGTGGTGGCACACGCTTGTAATCCCAGTACTTTGGGAGGCGGAGACCAGAGGATCCAGGTTCGCGGCCAGCCTCAGCTCTTGCTCTCTCTCTGTCTCTGTCTCTGTCTCTGTCTCTCTCCCCTTAGTGAGGCCCTCTGCAACTTCGTGAGACCCGGTTTCAAAATAAAGCATAAAAAAAAAAAAAACAGGGCCGGGGTCGTAGCGCGGAGGTACAACGCCCTTGCGTTCAATCCCCGGTACCGCAAAAAAAAAAAAAAAAAGAAAGAATCAAAGTACATCCTAAGCTTACCTTTACATTGAAATCACAATCTACACCAATAAGATCAAAGTCCCACCGGGAAGGAAGAGTCATTTTTCACTTTTCTCTTCATAATATCTATTTTTTTGATAATTTTTTGCGTGTGATAATAAGGGGGAGGGAAAGTAAACCCACCTCAGGAATGCATCATCAGCTCTCTTTTTATATTATTCCCAGGGAAAGATGTGCCACAAGATACCAATGTAGCTTTCAGTCATTGCATAAAAATAAGTAAGATTCAGATACCTGGAGCCAACCCATCTTTCAGGATACAAGAGGGCCTGTCAGCAAGACTGCTTGTATTTGGTCTGCTGGCAGCAGAGAGGGAGGTCTTGGCTGCCTGCAAGCTCAGAAGTAGGGCAATTCTAATTTTAACTTTAATCAATTTTAATTATAATTAAATTAAAATTAAAGTCTTGGTTGTTCACAGTAGGGAACTCAAGACAATGGGGACACTAGTAACATTTTCATCTTTTCTTTAAGTTAAAATGTCTAATTTAGGAATAAAGAATAAGAAAAGTGATATACATAAGAGCAGGTAACTTCAGGCAAGGAGTGGAGAACACGTGATGAACAGTTGAGGAGCGCCTGGAAGAATGACCCAGAGGACACTCATCAACTTAATCGAGAAGGCCTTAAATTACTTTTGGAGGAGGGGCAATATCTAGACAACAGTTTTGGCTTGAAATAACATGTTTCACACAGAAAGAAATAATTTTCTGGAAGTTGGTTTGGTTCTAAGTATTTATATATAAACTCACAAAGTAAACTTCACACTAACATAGGATAGATAGTACAATCTCATTGATATCAGTGAAGTTGTTGAACTGGAATAGTTTGAAATGAAAGTCTAGGTAACAAATGCAGAGCCAACAGGAGTAGCACTGCACCTAAGGAAGACATACATATTTGGCTTCCAAGTTGGTAACACTTAAAAATACATATGTATGCATGTGTACACTGTACCTCCCTGCCCTACTCTCTGGGGAAATGGAAAGTACTTACATTGCCAGGGGGGAGTGTACATGGGGTAAACTTACTGCAGTTCGACAGTATGTATCAAAAACTTTAAAATTCTTTATATCTTTTGACTTCTAAATCTACTTCTAAAAATTATTTCAGTAGAATAAGGCTTTATGCAAATATATACTCAGTCATTTTCAGAATAGGAAAAAAAAAGCATACAATCCTGAATTCCAAGAAGAAATTAGTTAAATACACTTGGTATGGCCTCAGAATATGAGTTAGATACTATATAGTCATATGTCTTTACCTTCAAAATACCATAAGTCAACTTAAAAGAAAAGTGCCTCTCTCTGTCCAATTCATATATAGATTAAGATATAGAATAAAACCCCAGTTTAAAAAGTCACATACTTTTATACAGTTCTACACAAATTTGGATTAAGATAAAGAGAAAATAAAGTTCAAGATTAGGAAGGGAACACCAGGGAGAGTGCTGCATTTCTACAAACAGACAAGATGTGACTATAGTTTTCCCAATGCACATGTAATACTGGCATAGAGGCAAAGGATAAGAGTACTTGGAGAGGGGATGAGGGATGGTAACTTTCATTTTAGAAAAGTAAGTATCTGATAAACTTGCTTAATATTTCATCTCTCAAAACCAGTAGCCACAAATAAGCAATGGAAGAAATTATTGTGGGATTAATTTTGCCCAACTAGAAAGAACCTGCTGGTGAAGTAGAAGGCGATAGGAATTCTTCAGTAAAAATAACCATAATAGTATAAAAACGGGACCACTAGCCATGGCTAAATCTGAACTAGTCTTTAGCAAAATGCATTTCCAAAAATTCAGAGAACAGTTAAGCTTTTGTGGCTAGAATTTTCAAAAGGGCTAATATCTGACAAAAAACAGACAATTATAAAAAACAAAACTTGATTTTTTTGCAAATAATCTCATTTCAAGTAAAGGGAGGAACAATCAACTAAAAGACTTTTCTCTAATAAGCTGAGAATTTAAATTTAAGAAGGACACACATATACAAAGAAGAATAGAAAATAACACTGTGAACCTATGAATAGGCCAGAACTGGGTTAAATAAGGCAATAGAAAAAGGTTTTCAAGGCAAGATCAAGAAAAGTTCAGCAGCCTGACCAGGTAAAATGACAGAGCAGACCTTATCCAACTCCTATTATGATTCCCTTTACTATTAGAAGGGTTTTCAATCTGGAAAGGATATAGCAAAAATACGAATAAACAAAATGCAACCCAAGGAAGGTGAGAGCAACCTATACATTTTAAATGTCTTTAAACCCATAGTCTATAGTGTAAGAAACAAATCTAAAGTGGATTATGGAATTCACTTTACAAATATTTAGAAGTTTCTCTCTTTAAAAAAAAAAGCAGTAACAACAAGAACAAAGCAGTTTAATTTCCATCTTTGATGGGGGTATTTTAACAGATCAGATGAAAATTTCAAGGTTATGCTTCTCTTTTGTATTTGTATTTTAGTGATCTAAAACTATTTTTAGATGAGTAGGAGGCATATTCTCAGGCTATTAAAAATAGGTAGGTAAGTATTATTCTACTTGTTGACAGGATTTTGTTATCAACTACAAGTGGCTCTGCCTCTAAAATACTAATTATTTTGGTGTATGTTCTCTAGTACATTGACTTAAATCAGGTAAGCCAACTAATTTAGTAACTTAGAGGCTCATATTGTAATTAATTCGGCCCAGGGCATGTGGGGTATCACTGTGGTGATGCAGTTAGGGCGGATGTTTAGAAATGCTGACTCTGAATATTTAAAAATTGAGATTTTTCCAAGTTCAGATACTCAAGGTCTGGGGACTTTGTAGCTTAAAAGTTTATTTCTTTGTACCTTGGAGATGCTTTGGGAGGAAAGCTTCCTTCATGCCTAGTGAGGTATTCCTTCTGTATGTCTGTGTGGAGAGATGATTTATCTATTTATCCAAGAGAGAAGAATCATAGATTCCTGTATTGTGAGAGGATGGATGTCAACCTTGCCTCCCACATGGCTGTTTATTTGTTTTATTTTTTTAACATGTCTGGAGCTATCCTTACTTGGCAATAACAGTAATACAAATAGTAACCCCAGTTCCCTTCTCTGGTGGCCTATTGAATGGCTGGGCAAAATGCTAACACACATTTTTTACCTCTTACTTCTTACAAGTCTATGTAATAGGAGGCATTTACTATTCCTGTTTTATAGATAAGAAAACTGAAGCTAAAAGAAACAGAGGACATGTATATTTTAAAGTTTTACTACAGAATGTAACATTGCCAAATCATTGCCTAAAATATACATATGTATATTTCAATACAGGAAGCTGTTCAGGTCATATAGTCTAGACCAGCATTGGTGACATACTTACTTGGCCTTCGCTACTTTGGCTTACACTGAGGGACACTTTCACTATCACATTTACTGTTGAAATAGTGATGAGAACTTCATTTACTCTATCTCTTTCAATACCAAATCTGATGCCTGAAAGAAGAAATACTTCTCAAACAGCAGGGCCAGAAATACTGCTTCTCCTAAGCCACCAATGCACTTTTCATCTAATGAACAATGGGAAATTTTAACAGATAATCTTTATCTACTTTAGCAGCTAGGACGCTCAAAGCAGCATCTGAAATACTCTTTGATACTCAAGGCATGTATTTCTCCGAACTAATTTTAGCTCTGACCTCAATTTACTATGCCTCTGTTAGTTTACTCACACCCTGATTTATTCAACTTTGGAGTAACTCTCAGGGTCCAAGTCCAATATTAGTTTGTTTTTATGTTGGTATCTGACTTATATAGCTATAAAATATACATATAGTAATGTAATATATTGTGGTAATTGCTATAACCTGTATCAAAGCGTAATAAAAATTAGGTCATGTCAGGTACCTTCCAGGCATACAATGTGCCCTAGAACCTCATCTGTAATCATTAACTAGTTTGTTATCTCACATTAAAGAAAATTAAAACACCCTAAACTTACCAATCATAAATCCTATTTTTATACCTGGAAATTAGCTCAATAAGTAAATATTTTAGTTTAGGATTAGGGCTCATTTCATACTGTGAATAATCAATGTAATCTAACCTGGACAGTAATAGCTTATCTAAGCAATTCTGTCTTTGACAAGAAGTTATAGGTGATAGTGTTTTTTTAAACTGTATTTTCACATTTAAAAAATTTAAAGCACATTTCAGTACATATTTGATTTTTATGACATTAGGATAGTACTGGCAACTCCATTCTACAGATTGAGAAATCAAATAAGACACTAATAAAACTAATGAAGTTCAAATGACTTTCTCCATGTGCTAATAGAACTGTTGCTAGAAAAGACACTTTCTGACTTTTCCTGGGGGTAGGAAATGAACTAGAATGAAATGGTTTTAATCTTTATTAGCAACATTTTAAAAGATTAAGACTGGACAGAAACAAACAACTCTGTTTCAGGCAACAGGAGATGGATTTTGACCTTTACTATTGAGTGCTAAGAACTAGTAATGAAAGGTTTTATCTCCTGTAGCATAAATGCTGTTAAGTAAAAAACGGGTCTGATCCTTCTCAGTCCAATGCAAAGACAATGTAATGAAAATGGAGTCCGCCTCTTCCACCTATTTTTTCTGAGGGGGTACCAAATTCTGAGCCCCTACTTGTGTTATTATGTTGCTAACTTTATTTATAACAGGATCAGCCATTCTTTGGAGGACCTCAATTCACCCAAGAATTAGGTCTTTTCAGAACATCTGCAATGACAGTGATTCTCACAAAACAAGGCACCAGTATTAGCTGGCTGAGGGACCAGCAGCACATTCAAACTCTAACCTGGGAGTCCATGTGGAATTTTTTTTTTTGGGGGGGATGAGTTTAGTTGCATTCTGACCTAAAACTTGGTCAAATGTATTTTCTTTGCACTTTTAGCCCTTTCAAATAATTAAAAATGATACCAACCTATATTTTATACTTAAAAATTTGCTTCTAGTATAACATAATTTACATTCAGAAGATAGAACTAAAGTGAATTATCTTTAATAATATAATTATATTATGCAGACTGTTTTCTGCTCTAAGCATCTCATTAGATACATATTAATCAGGATATTAAGAAGATATTTACACCTTATAGAATATATTTGTAAAGTATTTATGGGGTGCTTTTGTCTTATGCATTTTAGAACTAAAGCAATCATTTATATTCTCTTTTACTCATTTGGCTGTGCTATATTTTTGACACCTAAAAGGAATTAAATGTTTATACTTATCACATGAAATGGAGGCAATGTTTTTATGGAAGAGACTTGTGTGTCCTCACCTGAGGCTGCTGTGGCATTTGTAGGGGTTGAAGCAGCTGCTTGAATCCGAGCATGAGGAGGAATAAGGATGGTGGCCAGAGGTGGATTACTTGACAGTTCTAGAGAAGGTAAAACACAAATATTAGAGCCGACTCTTAACTCTATGTGAAATTAGTTTATTGGTAACAATAGCATAAGATGTTACATTCAAACATGAGTTTAACAGGAAAAAGACATAATAAACCTACAACTCAAACTATCAACGAGCTAGTAATCAACATACAGAGAAAGCGCAGAAATACTGTGTGATACATAACAAACGTGCTATCTATTAATATACGTCTGAGAACTAAAGGTATCTTGAGAAAAGGTAGTAGCCAAAAGTTCTGGAGTAAGTACCTAAGTAAGATATTGCTTCCATCTTTCATTGACTTAAATATGCCACCCTTCTCTGGCAGTACTTGACTATAGGAATTGAGGAGGAAGGTGTTAGCACAGGGAACGTGAGTGCAGTGTGTGTGTGTGTGTGTGTGTGTGTGTGTGTGTGTGTGTGTGTGTACAGAAGTGGATGTCTAGACCATCCCACCCAATTGTGTTTGTGTGTGTGTGTGTGTGTGTGTGTGTGTACAGAAGTGGATGTCTAGACCATCCCACCCAATTGTGTTTGTGTGTGTGTGTGTGTGTGTGTGTGTGTGTGTGTGTACAGAAGTGGATGTCTAGACCATCCCACCCAATTGTTTAAGACCTAACTAGATACCCCTAAAAGCAGGATTTAAGAAATAATCTCGTGTTTAAAATTTCACTTTTAAGCCAGGCGTGGTGGCACACGCTTGTAATCCCAGTACTTGGGAGGCTGAGACAGGACGATCACTGGTTCACAGCCAGCCTCAGCAACTTAGGGAGACCCTGTTTCAAAATAAAGAATAAAAAATCGGGCTGGGGGTGGAGCTTAGAGGTAGAATGCCCTTGGGTTCAATCCCCTGTAACACACACACACACACACACACACACACATACACACACACATATCACTTTTATTAAAAGTAAGAATGTTTTTTATTTTTAACTCAAAAAGGTTTACTTTTTAAAGTTGAGAAAGGGGCTTTTTACCCCTCTGTCAACTGTATACTGGCCAGTTTTCTAAAAGAATCAAATTCTGCAGCTGGGCGTGGTGGCACACACTTGTAATCCCAGTACTTGGGAGGCTGAGACAGGAGGATCACAGGTTCGCGGCCAGCCTCAGCTACTTAGTGAGGTCCTCCGCAACTTAGTGAGACCCTGTTTCAAAATAAAGAATAAAAAATAGGTCTGGGGGTATAACTCGGAGGTAGAATGCCCCTGGGTTCATACCCTAGTACCACACACACAAGAAAAAGAATCAAATTCTGTTCAGGTGACTTAAGAAATTATTTTAAGATAATAGTGAATCTGGCTGGGTGCCATGGAGGATCTGCAGGTTTGTGGCCAGCCTCAGCAACTTGGTGAGGCCCTCCACAGCTTAGTGAGACCCTGTTAAAAAAAAAAAATAGGACTGGCAGGGGATAGCTCAGAAGTAGAATGCTCCTGGGTTCAATCCCAGTCGCCCCCCCACACACAGAAAAAGTAATATTGAATCTAATGATAGAGATAGTTAAGTAGTAATAGTGAGCTTGTACATATAACCATCTGGTGTCAGCCTTAAGAAACAGTCATGTAGTGTCAGTTTGAAGATTAATCATATGATCATACTAGCCATAGGAAGACATTATCCTCTGAGCCACAGTCACATTTTGACAATTTATAGATATGGCATGGAATGAAAAAGTTGAGAAAGTGTTTTTAATGAAGTAAAAATTCACCTAGCGTAAATTAACCATTTTAAAGTGTACAGTTCAGTGGCATTTAGCGCACCCACAATGTTGTACAACTATCATTTCTATCTAGTTCCAAAACATTTTAAGCACCCTTAAGGAAACACCAAAGCCATTAAACAGTCATTACTCATTAACCTCCCCCTCTAAGCCCCTAGCTAGGAAATACATGTTTCAATACAACAGTTTTAAAAATGTTTTTGGGTGTAAAGCTCCTGCCAATACTGGTTTATTCAACTTGGTACCTAAATATCTAAATTTTGTACTAGACTCCAGATGATACCAAGTTCTGACAAAGAAAAATAAACTGGTGCCAAGATTTATGGAAAGTGAATAGGAAGAAAAACTTAAAACTGAAAGAAGACCATTATTTCTTTCCCTTAAATGAGAAAACTCAGTTCAGCTCATCAAATAATAATCATCCCTAGGAAGACAGGTGGAAACCGCTGCCCTGTTAGAGATGCTGTCTTCTCACAACCAGATTTCGTTGCTGTTTTGGTTCTCATTAAGGAACAGGAAGCTCCTATGCCATGCTACTTAGAGTCAATCAACATTCAACCTACACACTTATTTAGGAAAGCAAGAGAATTTTTGGTAATTGCCACAGCATATAACTTTATGTATCTAGGAATATAAAAGTATTTATGTGGCATGTTAGTTACTTTTCATTAACCTACAAGAAATTTAGATTTACCACTCCAATTAAAATAGAAAGGATCCTTTAAAATCCATCCATCCATCTACCTACACATATACCCATCCATCTAATAATATTAAGCATGAAACAATGTGTTAAGCACTAGGGTAGAGAGATAAAAAGATATCTGTCCTAGTCTGATCAACAGAAGTAAAAATATACAATTGAACATTCAACCTATTTAAGAAAGGCGAACCAATCTTCCTTCTTTCATGCTGGGGATTGAACCTAGGAATGTTCTACCTCTGAGCTACGCTCCCAGCCTTTTTAATTATTAGTTTTGAAAACAGGGTCTCACTAAGTTGCTGAGGGTCTCACTAACTTGCTAAGGTGGCCTGGAACCTACCATCCTTATGTCTCAACCTCCCAAGTACTGGGATTACGGGAGCACGCCGCCATACCTGGTTGATAGGGACACTTTCATATTAAAGATCTCTATGATCATGTACCCAATACCTAAGAGAAAACCTCATAAAGGAAAAGGAAAAGATGACCAGAAATTTTAATGTAAGACCTTGTAATAAAGCTACTATTAATATTTAAAATAAACTGGGTATCAATGTCCATGGTCACTTTCTTTACGGCAATGCTATCCATTTTCTCCCATCCATTACACTCTATTCTCAGATCACCTGTTCTGCGCATCTGCACACCCAGTTGAGGGCCATGAGTTTTCTGTGTTACTCTGGCATGAGTGTGTACATGCACATGCAGATGCAGGACTTGGGAAAAAGCACCCCTTGCTTTCCGTAGGTAGTAGACTGTCATTCTGGCCTTGGATAAGGGAGAGGGCTGGTTCATAAAGGGAAAAGAAAGGAAGAAAGTGAAGAAAATAAGAAAAGGAGAAGCTCCAGAATCCTGGAGGCTTTGCCACACGTAAAGACCTGCGTGGGGGTGAAGGTACAGGAGACGGAGTGTTTACGAACTTTTTTGAATCACCCTAAAAGTCAAGAATGATAAATTGTAAAATTATTGCTAGTTCTACATCCCTCCAACTTCTATAGCCCATTGTTGTTCTCTTCTTTAATTACAACCTTTCCTTAAGATCCACTGCTTCCATCTGCTCACTCTTCTCTACTCCAGAGAACTGAGTAAGTGGCACAGCTTTGTCCTGGGTGAATGAGGGCGCTTCCTTGCACTCCTGTTAAAGTCCTGTTCTCTCTACCAGTCTGTACCTCTTATGGGAACGGACTATGGGTACTTCTATGGGGCTGTCACAAGTAGTCCACAATGGTTGCACTTGTTTTTCACTCCCAACAATTATTGCCTACTTTCAACTAACCTCTCTACTCATGGAAATACATATGGAAACAAAGGGAATGAGTGTGGATACAAACTACAGCAAAGGAATGCAAAAACAGTGGCATTTTGGACAGAGAAATCGCAAAGCAATAGCTCTGTCAGGACCAAGGAGTGTGTATGTATGCTTGAGGCAGAGGAGCATGGAAGAATTTGAAAAGCAAGTTACTATTTATTCACTAAATTTGTGCACTAAGCTTGAAAGTAGGGAGATAATGAAGGGAACAAGGAAGTCTGTGATATTAAAGCAGGGCTGGCTTTAGAAAAGGGAGAGGAACCTAAAAGATAGGAAGCACTAGAGACAAGACTGTTCCCTTAGAGACAGGTTAAACACAAAATGGCAACAGGTTCCAAAAGTTAACGCATGAGAAAGGATTTCTTCATCCAACTGCAGATGCCATGAGGACTATTTGTCAAAAACCACATAGTGGTTTATTCGTGGACATTACAAATGCTTCGATGGTGTTTAAACTATTATGTGCTCCATAATCAGACAGGTTTTTTTTTTTTTGGCGGTGGTACTGGGGATAGAACCCAGGGGCATTCTATCTCCAAGCCACACCCCGACTCCTATTTTATTCTTTATTTTGAAACAGGGTCTTGCTAAGATGCGGAGACTGCCCTAAAACCTGCGATTGTCATGTCTCAGCCTCCCAAATACTGGGATTACAGGCATGTGCCACCATGCACGGCTTCATAGTCAGATTTTTTTTTTTTTTGCAGTACTGGGGACTGAACCAAAGGGCATTCTACCTCCGAGCTACACCCCCAGTCCTATTTTTTATTCTTTATTTTGAAACAGGGTCTCACTAAGTTGCAGAGGGTCTCACTAAGTAGCTGAGGCTGGCCACGAACCCAGATCCTCCTGTCTCAGCCTCCCAAGTACTGGGATTACAAGTGTGTGCCACCACGCCCAGCTTCATAGTCAGACATTTTAATGCACATTTTTTTTGAGGGGTGGTGGTGGTACTAGGGTACTGGGGATTGAGCCCAGTGGCATTTACCTCTAAGCTACACCCCCAGCCCTATTTTATTTTAAAACAGGGTTTCACTAAGTTGCAGAGAGCCTCGCTAAGTTGCTGAGGCTGGCTTCAAATCTATGATTCTTCTGTCTTAGCCTCCCAAGTACTGAGATTACAGGTGTGCACCACCATGCCCGGCTTTTAAAGAACAATTTAAACAAAAGCAAAACTGCTCTAAAAGTAGGTATCAATTAGCCAACAAAGACAGATACCAATCAAACAAAAGGTTTACCAAGCCAACTTAAATAAATATTGCTGGATTGTTGCATATACTGCAAACTATGGTGGAAAAATTCCCCTGGAGAGACAAACTGAATAAATCCAACTATGCCTGATAAAGCAATCTTTTTAAATTTAAAAAGATAAATAAAACCTAAATCTAGATGGCAAAGCCCAAAGTTTCCCTTAATCTAAGGCTTCTATTCTTCCAAGTATAAGGTTCCTAAATTCACTGGTAGGAAGGGGTAGGTAAGAACTTTCCGAGTTTTTTTTTTGGTGGTACCGGGGATTGAACCCAGGGGCGTTCTGTATATATACATACATATATATATATATTCATACATATATATATATATATATATATTCCCCCCCCCCCGGAACTGGGGATGGAACCCAGGGGCATTCTACCTCCAAGCTACACCCCCAGCCCTATTCCTTCTCCCTTCCCCCTCCCTCCCTCCTTCCCTTCCTTTTTTGTGGTACTGGGAATTGAACCCAGGGGCATTCTACCTCTGGGCTACACCCGCAGCCTTGTTTTTATTCTTTATTTTGTTTTATTTATTTATTTATTTTTTGCGGTACCGGGGATTGAACCCAGGGGCATTCTACCTCCAAGCTACACCCCCGGCCCTATTTTTTATACTTTATTTTGAAATCGGGTCTCACGAAGTTGCGGAGGGCCTCACTAAGTAGAGAGAGAGAGAAAGAGAGAGAGAGAGCGAGCGCGCTGAGGCTGGCCGCGAACCCGGATCCTCCAGTCTCCGCCTCCCAAAGTACTGGGATTACAAGCATGCGCCACCACGCCCGGCTTTATTCTTTATTTTGAAACAGGGTCTCACTAAGTTGTGGAGGGCCTCACTAAGTAGCTGAGGCTGGCTGTGAACCTGGATCCTCCTGTCTCAGCCTCCCAAGTACTGGGATTACAAGCATGCGCCAACATGCCTGGGTCCAACTCCTTTATATCGATTAAACTTATTCTTACAGTGATGTAATAAAATCACTAGTCAGAAGGAAATCTTTCTTTGTTAGCTTTGATGGAGTTCACCCTGCAGATCTCCAGAAAGGAGTTAAAAACAAACAAACAAACACCACACACAAAAAAAAACCCAGGTAGACTTTCTCTTCCAGAAGTAGTCTGAGGTCCTCATATGCATATCCGGCCTTTTATGTATGTATGAAAAATGCCAATAGTTGTCTATATACTTAAAACTGCTATTTCTTTCTATTCACCAAAAGATTAAAATTATTTAATAATGGAGTGCCTATTTCATTTGTGTACTGTATTTTATTTTACTGTGGTACTAGGGACTGAAACCAGGGGTGTTCTACCTCTGAGCTTACACCCCCAAGCCTATTTTATCTTTTATTTTTATTTTATTATTTATTTTATTATTTTATTATTTTATTTTATTTATGTTTTGCAGTACTGGGGATTAAACCCAGGTGTATTCTACCTCTGAGCTACACCCCAGCCCTATTTTGTATTCTTTATTTTGAAACAAGGTCTCAATAAATTACGGAGGGCCTCATTAAGTAGCTGAGGCTGGCCGTGAACCTGTGATCCTCCTGTCCCAGCCTCCCAAGTACTGGGATTACAAGTGTGTGGCATCACGCTGGGCTTATCTTTTATTTTGAAACAGGGTTTCATTAAGGTACTGTGCATTGGCCTTGAGCCTGTGATCCTCAGCCTCCCAAATACTAGGATTACAGGCATGTAATAAGCCCCCACGCCCAGCTTGTGCATTATCATTAAAGCATTAATTCAATTTTACAATAGTGCTCCTTGAGCTCATACATTACTAAATTCTACTGTTGCTTATTTGTATGCATTTTTTAGATGAGTAATAACCACATCATAACTGCTTATCTCCATTGCTAACAAGGTGCCCAGGAAATCCCTGACCAAGTTCCTATACTGACTATATATTCTAGGCTCATTAAGAAAATTAAATAAATCTAATCAGAAAATCAGATAAACAGTGAGCAAATTATAAGGCATACTCCTGCTATTTTGGAGATACTGCTGCTATTTCATGTGAGGACTATATGATCATTTGCATGACTCCTTTGTCTTGGACTTGGAACTGCCCCAAAGGGAACATTACAACTTATACCAGTCACCAAATGCATTAGTGTACTACATTTATAATACAAATATATTTTAAAAGTTATCTAGAAAAATGTTAGAATTTTCAAAGTTCTGGTGATTAACCTGAAAATCTTATATTCCAGAACGCCACTCCGATGAAACTCAACAAATGAAGAGTCACACTGAGTTCTTCACCCAACTAAAAACAACTCTTTGGGCATTTAAAAATAATACTGGGGATGAGGATGTATCTCAGTGATAGAGTACTTGCCTAGCATTTGGAAGGCCCTGTGTTCAATCCTCAGTGCTGCAAATAAAGAGAAACAAAAAATAATACGGCTAATATTTTGAATTTTGGGGATTCAGTCCGGGTTTTTCTGTATTTACTTGTATCACAATTTTTATGTATCTCTAATGTGGCCTACATTTTTAGCTTTCTCATTTTTTTCTTTATGGAGTCAATTTGGTTTTTTTTTTTTTTTAACCCAGGGGGCTCTTCCACCGAGCTACATCCCCAGCCCATTATTTTTTATTTTCAGACAGGGTCTCGTTAAGTTGCCCAGGCCAGACTTGAACTTGTGATCTTCCTATCTCAGCCTCCCAAGTTGCTGGGATTATAGGTGTGCTGCCACCATGCCTGGTTGAGTCAATTCATTTTTATAATCCAAATTTTGGAGATGAAAGTTGACTATCCTTTAACTATATAATTTTTAAATGAGGAAACCCAGGCAGAGATAGTGCCCTTGCCAAGGTCTATTACTAACAACAAATATTCTCCAACAACTAGTTAGAAGGCACCAGACTTGGCGGCTGACTTACTCTTTATTATTTCATTATAATATATACCACCAGTGTTTTGGTCTTCCTGGAAGTCTATTAGTATTAGTATTAATATTTTCGGACTACTTGTTCCTATATCATTTTATATTCTTCCCAGTAGTATGTCCAGAGCAGCAGAGTGAGCCAAATAATTTCAAGAAAACTGATATTCTCATATAAAATTGAAAAATTGGAGCTTAAAATTCTGAATAGAGTCAACACTGCCCTTAGTACTGTAGTGGCCTGAACTAAATCTTACCTGCCCCTTTTTAGCCTACTTATGAATGTTTTTGAATTCTCTGGCAGTGTGTCTCTTCTGACTTCACATTTCAATGCCTAGAAGAATACAGCTTGATTACCTAGAAATTTTTACCCATAAAGAGCTCTATTTTTTTTTTTTTTTGGTGTGGTGCTGGGGACTGAACACAGAGGCATTCTATCTCTGAGCTACACCCCCAGCCCTTTTATTTTTTTGTTTTGAAAAATGGTCTTGCTAGGTTGCTGAGTCTCACTAAGTTGCTGAGGATGGCTTTGAACCTGCAATCCTCCTGTCTCAGCTTCCCAAGTACTGGGGTTATAGGCGTGTGCCACCACACCCGGTAACAAATAGCTCTTATCTAAATTTATCATTGCTATTGTAAATTATAAGTGTAAAGACCAAAAAGCCTCATTTTTGGGCTCTTAGTAATCAAGAATAATATCAGACAATACTTCATTACCTCAGGTAGTTGAAACACTGCGCTCATATAGGTATATCTGAGGGTAATGCAAACTAGAAGAAAATTCTCAGGATACAGAAAGGCAGACAAGCAGATGAGTTGACCATATTTATGTCTATCAATATTTTATAACAGAAAAATAGGCTTAAAAACCACTGCTACAAAAGTTATTCAACCTCCTAATTATCTAAATTATAGTAAGTTTTAATTAGTCATTTAAATAAGTAAGTTATAAATCAGCAGCCTACTGGTTGCAAATGAGCTGAGTTTCTAAAACACTTGTTTTTGTTGCCCATCACCAACTCATTTTCTTTTTTTTCTTTTTTTGCGGTACCGGGGATTGAACCCAGGGGCGTTCTACCTCCGTGCTACACCCCCGGCCCTATTTTTTATTCTTTATTTTGAAACCGGGTCTCACGAAGTTGCGGAGGCCTCACTAGGTAGGTAGAGAGAGAGAGAGAGAGAGAGAGAGAGAGAGAGAGAAGCGAGCTGAGGCTGGCCGCGAACCTGGATCCTCCAGTCTCCACCTCCCAAAGTACTGGGATTACAAGCATGTGCCACTACGCCTGGCTACCAACTCATTTTCAATTCCTGGTTTTCATCAGTTCCTATTTTATAACACATTCCTACATTCTTTTAAAAATCTTTTATTCTCCCAATTTTTGTTTTCTCTTACTCTGTCCTTTTTAAACTTGCTTTCTAAAAACCCCCTTCCATCTCATCACCTGTTTTCTTCATCTTCTGATATTTCTGCCCCTCTACCCCAAAACGTTCAGTCTACCTGAGTCTACATGTAGCTCTCTGGCAGTACCAAATGTACTGTTTTAACTCTCAACTAAGAGTTCCCGTGAATTCCTAAATCACTGCTTGCTCTGTCTCGCTAATGCTTCTTCTTCTCTCATTCTCTCACATAACCCAGCTAAACAGTAGAGGAGAAGATTCTTCAAATTAAATCATACTAAAGTAAATGCCTGATAATCTTTACCCACCTCCAGCTCCAACCCTATCCTGTCCTATACCTTCAGGAGGACAATGCTTACTAAAATAATTTCAATTGGTAAAACTTCATACAAATTGGGTAAAAAAAATTGGGATTAGGAGCCGGGCGTGGTGGCACACACTTGTAATCCCAGTACTTTGGGAGGTGGAGACCGGAGGATCCGGGTTCGCAGCCAGCCTTAGCTCGCTCTCTCTCTCTCTCTCTCTCTCTCTCTCTCTCTCTACTTAGCAAGGCCCTCCGCAACTTCGTGAGACCCGGTTTCAAAATAAAGTATAAAAAATAGGGCTGGGGGTGTAGCGCGGAGGTAGAACGCCCCTGGG